>VYZP01051493.1:0-34485 GCA_013400635.1 Hypocryptadius cinnamomeus | reverse complement strand
TTTTGCTTTACCCTCGCCTCTCTCTCTCTTTTCCAAACCCGGCTCCTTTGCTTTAAACCATCATCATCTTCATGTCACAGCGCGGCTGCCGCTCGCCCCGCCGCCATCCAGCGTGCCTGCCAGGAACCCCACAAAGTTCCCCGGAGAGCACCAGCGAGAATTTTGGGGATGAGGAAGGGAAAGGATAAGGGAAGGGGTTGGGGGTGGGGAAGACAGGACGAAGGATGGGGGGAAGTGTGGGGGGGTAGGGAGGGACTCTAAGCTCTGAGAGCCATTGTGGAAGTCATCAGAGAACCGGCGGCGTTAAGTGGCAATCGGCGAGAAAAGCCGGAGCAGGCGATGGAGACGAACCAAGTTCTCTGGGAGGAAGGACCAAAGCTCTGCCGGCGCCTCGCATCCCTCATTCTGCTGCCTCTTGCCATTGCCGGGCACAGCGATCCATCCTCGCCCGGCTCCCGCAGCAGACAGGGCCTCCCGTGCTATGCCAGAGCCCGGTTTAGCAGCCCCGCAGGCTCGGTTTATCCATTTAGCTGGTCGGGTTTAAAGTGTTTTGTAGCTGTGCTGAGAGGCAGCTCTCGTCTAATTCCGAGGCTTTCCAGAGAGCGAGGATGCTCCGGAGCTGGCTGGTGCCGAGGCTGGAGTTTGTGGAACACCGAGTGCCCTCCACTGGAGAAAACCCAACGCGCATAAAAGGCTGAACAAGTGAGGCTGTCATGGCTCTGCAGACTTTGCTTCCCTCGGAAAAGAAAATTAAAGACACAGCATTGCCTTGCCCACCGTCCTCCCCTGCCAGACCCCTCCGTCTCCCCTGGATTATGGAATGTTTATGGCGTGGGATTTTCGGGCAGAGACGCCAAACAAAACAGCTGCTCCCCTTGGGATTTGCCAACCTGAGCTTGCTCTAATCCACCTGACCTGTGTATTTGGCTTGGGTAAATTCTAAACTGTTCTTTTTTTCCTGTATTCCCGGGGGAGGGGAGGCAGGAAAAGGAAAGGTTTGCAGGTTAAAAGTGAGATCTTGGTACAGGGTCGAGGGCAGGGGCTGTGATCACACTGATCATCCCCACAAAAGGCATTTGAATTGACTGCAGGCAGCAGCTCCAAATGTAAACACTCTGTGTCCTGCTGTGGCTGGGACAGGGTTAATCCCCTGCCTCGTAGCCTGTAATTTTTTCCTTTTTAAATCTAAGTGCCTTTTTGTCAGAAAAACACTGACTTTGATAAAGAAGGTGGAACTGAAGATGCAGAATCAATGACACCTTTTTCCTCCTGAGCTCCTCTCCTGTGGCTCTCGCAGCAGGAGCCGGGATCCTGCAGGGTCCAGCCCTGGAGCCAGGGTGGGACCTGGGCTGTGCCACCTCCACAGGTGTCACCTCTGGTTGGGTCTGCCCAGGTCGCCAGGGGCAATTCCCAGTTCACCAGGGCTGGGTCCATTCCCAGTTCACCAGGGCTGGGTCCATTCCCAGTTCACCAGGGCTGGGGCAATTCCCAGTTCACCAGGGCTGGGGCAATTCCCAGTTCACCAGGGCTGGGGCAATTCCCAGTTCACCAGGGCTGGTTTCATTCCCAGTCCACCAGGGCTGGGTCCATTCCCAGTTCACCAGGGCTGGGTCCATTCCCAGTTCACCAGGGCTGGGGCAATTCCCAGTTCACCAGGGCTGGGGCAATTCCCAGTTCACCAGGGCTGGGGCAATTCCCAGTTCACCAGGGCTGGGTCCATTCCCAGTTCACCAGTTAATTCCCAGTTCACCAGGGCTGGATCCATTCCCAGTTCACCAGGGCTGGGTTAATTCCCAGTTCATCAGGGCTGGATCCATTCCCAGTTCATCAGAAGGTGCCAGAGGGAGGTGGAACAGGGGCAGGGGCAGCAGGAGCTCCCTGAGCTGGTTTTGGGGAGCCTCTTTAGCCAGAAGCTGCAAGGAATTGAAAGCTCAGGGCAGGTCCAGGATCCCACAGGGACCATTTCTGGCTCTGGCACACTCGGGTTGCTCAGAGGGCAGCACTGGACTGTTCTGAACAGCTTTAACAGCTCCTAAAACTTGAATATTTGTGCCATTTCCATCCCTCGCTGCGTTAAACACCCCCATCAGTTATTTGGGGAACAACTCCCTGCCCAAATCTCACTTCAGCTGCCAAAATGGTGGCAGTGCTTTATAAAGTCAGTCATGAGCCAACCATCGTGTGTTATTTAATTTTTAAATATTTAAAATATTCCCACTGTGGCCCAGGAGCTCCCTGCTCAGCATTCCGCAGCATGGATCTCTGGGGGTGCCTGTGTGCCACTGATGATCCCACTCTGTACCAAAAATGAAAAGTACACAAATCTCAAGGTCAGATTCCAGCCCTTCCATTCTAATTCCTCATTCCTGGCTCGCTGCTTGCCCCTGCAATCCGTCCCAGATGGAGTCACCCCCGGCCAGCCACAGGATCCAGCCCTCTGAAGGAGCAGGAAAAACACTGGGACACAGGATGGGCCAAGAGTTCAACTCCATTCTGAAAAAGAAATAATAATCTACAAAACAATCCATAGAAACTGACCTGTCCTCCCCTATATCTGCATCCAGACTGCATCTGCACCCACACTGCATAAATACTCACTTCTGAATAAAAACCCTTGCTTGGTTTGTTCTGTTATGACAATTTGTCGCTACCTATAGATCAGATATTCATTTGCATATGAAAAATATCATCATTAATCACTATTTTTATTCTGGATTGGACAGCAGCACACACAACTCCCTCAAACAAGATTCAGAACTTAATTATCATAAGTGATGTTGAAAATACCTCTCCCATATCTCAGTTAACCCCATCTGCATCACAGCCAGGAGCACTGGAGCAGGAATTCATATTTATTATTCCCAATAAATGTAAAAGCTGAAGTGTGCAGTTATTTATTCCACCTTGGATTGATAATTCTCCAGGATGGGTCCATTTGAAACTCTGCCAGATCTGGGAGTGAGCAGAGCAATGCCCACAGGAACTGCACCCATTTCCAGGGATGTCTTTTCCCAGATCCTTGGATCCTACAGGAGCTGAAGCAGCACAGCCATGAGCTCTCCTTCTGCCATTGACTGAGCCTCAAAATCCCCACACTCCTACCAAAGGGTGGACAGGATTTTGCTGCTTTAAAAATCCTGTGATGCTCTAATGGAAAATTTCATCAATTCCAAGGCAGAAAACCGGAGGAGCTGAGCTGAACCAAGGGAGCTTTCACTCTGCAGCACAAATGCCACCCCCTCCCTTTAAAAAAAAAAAATTATTTTAAAATTTCTGATGAAAACAAACCCACTTGAACATTTGCCAAAGGAGAAGAAATGGGGAAGTTTTAATCAGCATAAATAAGGGACTCTGAGCTAAAAAACACATGGAAAGGAGGAGGTTGCAAAGGCTTTTTGTGGTTTGGTTCCATTTCCTCGGAGCAGGGAAAGAGGTGAAGATCCCTGCCCAGAGAGAAACCAGGAATGTTCTGAGTGCTCACCTGATCCTCGTCCAGCTGGCAGAGCTCCCTCCCACCTGAGCAAGGGTTACCTACAGAAATTATCCATCCTGGGAAGGGTGTGGGCCATGGACTCTGTGCATTCTCTGCCAGGAAAATGGGTCTGGACAGAGCTAAGTGTTTGATTCTGAGTTTATGTTTATATTTATAGAGTTATTTTATATGTGAACGTGTGTGTATATTTATTTATTTATTTGTGTACATTATTTATCCATTTATTTTTATATCTATTTCCACAAATATATATATTCACAAATATTATATGCATTTTTATATATTTGTATTTTTATATATTATGCTAGATATGTTATATATTTATCTATTGCTAGTTATATATTTCTCTATTGTTTCTATATATATTGTATATTTATTTATATATTATAAAAATATATCTTTTATTGTGGTGGCTGAAAGTCTGGTCAGAGAGAGAAATACGACAGCGATGTTTTATATTTGTAATATTTTACATATGCAATTGTTTTGGGACCTTCTGTGGTCACTCTTCTCCTGCCCAGTCTGTTCCAAACACTCCCGGGGAGAAGAATAACACTGGATGGGGCTTAAGCATCCCAAACCTACTCTGGAACCAACCGGTGGAGCCAATTTATCTGGACTGTGTTCATTGTTCCCTCTTAATTTGGACTCATTCTCCAAGGATGAAACAGATCCACAGCTCAGGAATCAGCTTTGTTCCAAGGGCTGCAGAACTCACACCTTGGGTCTTCCTTTTCCCCCTCTCCCCACCGCTGGTAAATGATGAATAAATTAGCAATTTGCGTGTAATGGCTGGAGCAGCTTCATTAATACCCTGTCAGGGCATGCTTGGTACAACTTCTGACATTGAGGCTCTAATGTCCTGTGAATTATTGATGAAAGCACTCACATCCAAGTTCTTATCTCCAGCTCTTCAAGTGCTAAGTGTTTAATTGTCAACAAATCATGGCTTCTGCCTTGGGCTGGTGCATTAAAACCCCTCTCGATTCCTGGGTGTGTTTGTGCCCTGTCGGTGTGAAAGCAAACCACTGGGAGATCCCAGTCAGAAATACAATTTAATAGGAAAATTAAAATAAATGCAATACAGAAACACAGACAGAGTCAGAATACAACCTGACAGCCTGTGGGTCAGGGTGGTGGCAGCAGTCCCATTCCATGGTGGCTCAGCCCTCCTGCAGTGCCAGCTGTGGTTCTGCTGGAATTCATATTTATTTCCTGGTTCCTGGAGAAGGGTTTGATCTTCCTCTGAAGGTCCAGGGGTGGTTATGGAGCTCTTGTCCTTTGGGAATTCAGTGGGCAAAGGCGGCTGTGCTGTTCCAAACCTCAGATTATATCCAGATAGGAATGCTTGGCTCCTCCCCCTGGGCGGAGCATCTCCCCATGGGATGATGGAATTTTCTCAGCCATGCAGGGACACACACTGGCCCATGAACAGAAGATAATTAATAATTAATGGCCCACAAACAGAAGAGATCTCCTGGAGGGAGGATGGGTCATGGAAGAGATAAAGAACACTGCCCCACCTGGTTTTAACAGATGGCAACATAAACATACTTTTGTTTTCATCTTACATTGTAACCTAAGATGCAGTGTTTTGTTCTGGATGCAGGATGTGCTGTGTTCATGCCCTGTCTGTGTTTTGCTCTGGATGCAGGATGTGCTGTGTTCATGCCCTGTNTTTTGTTCTGGGTGCAGGATGTACCATCAGCAGGGCTGTTCCTCTGCCTGTCAGACACAGAGGATTTGGGAGCTAAAGGGATGCAGGGGCAACAGGAGTGTCCCATGTGACAGACAAGGAACTGAAACTTCAAGGGATTGATGTGCCCAGAGTGCCACAACAAATCTGCTGAGCTGAGCTGGTGCGTTTTCACATTCCACCCATGGCTCACCTCTCTTGTAGCCCAGCTGTTGGAAATGAGACAACTTCTAAATTTTTTAGACAAACTTTATCAGAGATTTTGTCCGTGTTTCCCAGGGGAAAGGGAATGGACATTTATTTTCGAGAGGATCTGTCCCCTGGGCAAGGCCTGAGGAGTTTCACATCTCCTCTGAGGAGTAGGACTGAGGACTGGGAGCTGCCCAAGGATGCACAAGCAATAAGCAACCACTTACAAACATCAGTCCTGGTGGGTTGGAGACACCTGGTCTGGGAAAAGATCAATAAAAGAACCAAGAATGAGGACCTAATTACCATTGAAGGTGGAGGGATCAATAACCAATAGGAAACCAAATACTAAGATCTGAGTAACTTGGGACCAATGGACATTGAACCAATGTACTTCTCTGGCTTTGACTGTGTGAGTCTGTGAAAAATCGAGTGAAGAACCCTGTGTGATAGAATGATTTTCTGTGCACAGCCTGGAATACCATACACGTGAATCTTTCCTGTGGTTTCCATTTGTTCAGGAACTCAGAAGGGCTTTCTTAAATTTCCCCCCTTGTCACTGTGCCCCTTATGCTGCTGCTCACAGGAATATTCCAATTTCCCTCCATTCCCAGATGGCCAAGAGGGCAGGGACCTCCTGCAAGCCCCTGGGCTGACCACCAACTCCACATGAAAAAAGCTGAGAAGATTCACACAGGAGACCTGAAAGAAAGAAACACCAGGAATACCACCAGTAAATCCTGCCCTGCCACTTCTCATTATCCCAGCTCTTCCCAGCCAGGTTAAAGCCTCGTCCAGAGCTCCCTTTCCAGAGGCTGAGCATCCTTCACACCCATTGACATCAAGGGCACTCAGCTCCTTGCCAAATCAATTTGCTTCCTCCGAGTTACCCAAGGAGCCTCTTGTAGGAGAAGGATTGCACTTGAAAATAACAATGGAACATGTGTTGGAAGGGGGAGACACTCGGAGCAGCTCCTTTTCAGCTCAGGACCCAGGTGAAACACCCTGGGGTCGAGATTTTCACTCCAGATCCTATTCCTGTTCCCTCTCCGTGACAAGTGGGCATTCATCCCCCTTCCAGGAACGAGCCTTGTGTTTCTGGCAGGATAAATAGATTGGACAATGCAGTTCCAGGTTGTTATATTTCATAGGACTCTTTTAGAATTAAATATAAAAAAGAGTCTGCAGAGAGAGACATTGTAGGACAAAAGAGTAAAGAAAAGGGAATTACACAAAATAGCTGTTAAATCACTAAATAAAGGAAATCCAAGCCATACAAAAATATAACAGAACAGGAAAATGGGGATAAAGCCATTTAAAAAATAAACCACTTTATCCAGCAAAGGGAGTCCCAGTGATGCCCATCCCTGTCCTCTCCATGGAGGAAATCCCTGTTATCCCAAATTGGATAATTGGCTGTATTATTGCCTCTCCAGGACTCAGCCCTCACTCAGCCACCCAGCCTGGCTTGCACAGAAATGGACTGGAGCCAAAAATCACTGCCCCTTCAGGATTCTGCTGCGTGTGCCCGTTTTGCATAAAATCAAACAATGCCACAGACTGAGGGCCTGGCACTGCTGACCCCTGAAGCAGCCATTTAGCAGAAACCACAAGCAAAAGCAAAAATAAAAGTAATTTATTTAATTTTGAGCTTGCAGGGTGCTAAATAAGCTCTAAGGTCAACAATTAATTGAAATGGCTGCACTTCCTGCCAAGCAGGGAAATCCCCACCTTTCCTTGGCCTCAAACTTCTCTGTTTGCATGACAATGTCAGCGTTTTCCCACTTGGATACCCAGGTCAGGGAGCTGGGATGATTACGGGATAATTCGTGTTTGCCAGAGCAGACAAAATCAATTGCAATTGTTTAGGTACTGGGCACATTTAATGGGGGTGAAAAGGTATTTGCTGGACTTTTCCAATGTTTTTTTTAATCCCTGTGATGGTGTGGGGTAGATTGACAAATCCCTTAGGAACTGTACATTTCTCCTCTCCCAGGGGGAACACAGGGAGCTGCTGGATCTGCTGCAGGTGAAGCCAAACTGGGTTTGGACAATGCTTAAAAACCACCAGCAAAGACCCAAAACAATCTGAGAGAGAGAGAGAGAAAAATTGATTGGTTCAGGAAGTCAATCGAATTCTCTGTTATAACAGATTAAATACAGAATTACTCAATTAACTTCAGATTAATTATGCCTTTCAGGTAAACACAGTGATCATCATCTTTGCTAGCAGGAGACACTGACTCTGAGGGGTCACACAACAACTTCAGCAGGGCTCTGAAAATGCAAATATTCCCTTTTCCACACATCCCAAACCTCCCCCATCGCCAGGATACACAATTCCCAATTCCCATCCTGTGCCGAGGGTTTCACAGATCTCTTCCCAAGAGCTCTACATTCCCAGGAAGGGCTGGGGAGGGAAAACCAAATCCATCCTTGTTCAAGTTTTAGCTACAGACCAGGTTAATTTTAATGTTTCCTCTCTGCTTGAAACTAGAAATGTGGATAGAGAATGGGATCAAATCAGGAGCACATCAGGCAAGGAGAGGTGGGATGATTTAGCCTTGGGAAGAGAAGGATCAGGGGAATCTCATCCAAGCAACTGCCAGGAAGGAGCAGAGATGTCCAAGCCAGACCCCCTGAGCTGCCCAGAGCCAGGGCAGGAGGTGATGGGCACACACTGAAACCTGGAAATGCTTTTTAAACTGAAATAAAGGCTTTTTATTGTGAGGGAGCTCAACCAAAGAGGCTGTGGATGCTTCATTTTTTGAAATATTCAGGAGGACACTGCCCTGGGCTCCTGTCCTGGATCAGGCACTGGATGTTCCAACCACAGACATTCCCATGGAGGGTTCAGGTTCAGAGTGCTGGGAATCAGCTGCAGACATTCCCATGGATGGTTCAGGAACAGAGTTGGGAATCAGCCCCAGACATTCCCATGGAGGGTTCTGGAGCAGCAGCCCCAGACATTCCCATGGAGGGTTCTGGAGCAGAGTTGGGAATCATCCCCAGACATTCCCATGGAGGATTCAGGAGCAGCTCTGCCTTTGGGAATCTCCCATCACACAAATGGTGCAGATAATGAAGGACCTGGAGATGCCCCAGGAAGGGGAGCTCATGAAAGCTCCCCAGTAATGTGTCTTGGGTTAATTATTGATGGGGATGCTTGATGGTCTCATTACCAGGTCAGCCACGACCTCCGGGCAGTGTCTTCATCTTTCCAGATTAATAAATTATTGTGACACAAACAACTCTGGCAATTGCTTCCTTAGTGCCAAAAATCTATTTTTTAGCTGAAGAGAAAGGTTGATTTTAACACAAGCAAATGTCCTTTAGAAATTGACTGTATTTATACTCAAGAGGCCAATTACTCATTTTCAGTCGTTTTTTTAAATCCTGGTTTCTGCTTTATAAGACCTGGGCAAGTTGTGAGGGGTTATCTTGACTGAGACCCTTTTGATGGTATGCATAAAATGTGTAAAGGGAATTTTAACATGTAAAAAACTTGTCAGACTGTTGGAAAAGGCATCAGGCAGCACCTATTTTTAATTCTAACTTGATAAATGAAAATATTTTCCTATTTATCTGCAGAACTCCTCCGTTCTCTACAAGTACAGGCTCTCCAAGGAAAGGTAGCTTACAGGACATCCCATCCTAGCAGGTTTTTGTCCATCTCACCATTTGGGATTAAATTCTCCCACGGGATGAGAATGATCCAAGATTATTCTCAGCAAGAAAGGCCTTGAGGGGAAAAAAAAGCACGGACCCACCACAGGAAATTACCCATAAATTTTGGGTAATGATATTTAGTTGTGATTATGAACACCCTAAAAATGCTGACCTACACTAATATGGAAAAGATAATCAAGAAATAATGGATGGGAAAACACACAGCGAAAAATAAAACCCCTCAGCAGACAGCGTGGGATGAACCTGTAAATTCGGGTTCTATTTCTGGCTGTGTTCTGACAAATCCCCTCCCCTGTCTGTTCTCACCTTGCCTCCTCCTGGGATCAGGATTTTCCCTGGGTTTGGGTTCTGGCAGGGTGGGAACCACAACTGTGCAGGGAAGGAACCTCAGGAGATGTTCCCCAGCAGGAGGCGGTGGCACTGGACCCCTGTGACCTCTCAGGCTCCCAGAAATTCTGGTTTATCAGTGAAATCCTTGAATTTAATCAGAGCAAACAAAGAATCATAGTGAGAAATGTCCAACCTGAGTCTTCTCCTCATGTGGGACTAAATCCAGCAGCACTGCAGAAAAAATCCAGGAAAAAGCTCTTCAACAGTGAGCAAACTCCGGTAAGTAAATAATATTTTCTCACATTTGTAAAAATTTCTATTTATTCTATTCAGAAGACTTTTAGCCTATTATTTGAGTGTAATTACAGGTGCTCCAGAGCCTGTAATAAGGAAATATTTCCTGTTACCACATTTATTTCCATGAGAGGTTGCATGTGCCTGTCACAACTGCAATGTGTTTGATGGGCTTTTCATAAAATCAAATGTAGAACCTTGTCTTTATCTCCATCATCTCAGCACACACTGAAACAGCTCCTCAGGACCTGCTTTGGTCTCTCCCATACAAATTTTTCCAGGAACTCACTTTTTCCTCCTTGTTATCTCCTAATTGTCCCACAACTACTTTGGCAAAATTTGCTCCAGCTCTTTTATTTTCTGACAGTAATGACGAAGAATCTCTTTTGAGCTTTCAAAGGCAGTCCCAGGCCAATCCCCCAGACCTCTGAGGTGATTCCTTGCATCCCTCCACACAACCCTTCCAATAAAGGATCCATGGGGGAGTCCATTGACCAGCTCCATCCCCCCAACAACTGAGTAAGAGAGAGCTGAAGAAAACGGGCACCTGGATTCTGGCACCATCAGAGATGAGGACAAATCATGGAATCCTGGAATGGTTTGGGTGGGAAGGACCTTAAATCCCATCCAGTGCCACCCCCACCATGGGCAGGGACACCTCCCACTGTCCCAGGGTGCTCCAGCCTGGCCTTGGGCACTGCCAGGGATGAGGCAGCCACAGCTCCTCTGGGTTCCTTGCTTATTTCTGCCTTAACTCTATGGAACAGGGATTTATGGATTTCAAACCTGCTTTTTATTTGAGGAGATCCTGATAAAAACCTGGGCATGTTCAGCTCCTTGGGGCTGCACCAACACAAACCTTGATTTGGGTGCAGTGCTTCACCTCTGAGCCTCTCACAGAAGCAAAGCAGCAGCTCAGCCTCTCTTTCCTGCCCAGCTGCCTCCCTGGAGATCCCAAACCTGTGATCAGGGGGGGAAAAGATCTCCAGTGTTGAAACATGCATTTTTTTTACCAGATGCACATACACAGAATTGTTCCAGCTCTTAAATCAGTAGAATAGCAGTATTTTTCCTTATACTGCACAACATTGGTATGTATCATAGTGTGTTCAATAATACAATTGCATAAGACCAGGTCACATTACTGATATTTTCTGCAGCAAAACCAGTATTTTTCTTTAAAATACTGGTTTCACCTGGTTTTAGTTTTCTCATATCATAACAGCACATGGGTTGAAAGGAGTCTTGTGTGGTTCTTGGAAAGCATCACCTGTTCCTGGGACCCCTTGAGCTGACAGAGATCAGGTGTTTGTCTGTCGGAACCCAGGACATCCCTCTGGTGCCCTGGATAGCTCGAGACCCGGGCAGGGGGCTCGGGAGTCCTGGCAGGAAGCCAAAGACACTTGGGAATTTGATCTCAACCCATGGAGCAAATTACCAACCTGATATGAAGAGTTACAAGTCATAAAAGTTTAAGTAGCATAGCAGTAGTTGTCACAGAGTGAAAGGTGAAATTTTTAAGATTTTTACTATGGGAGTCTAGAAAGCAAGATGGAGGGATTGGGGCGTTGTCCTGTCCTTCTTCCTTCTTCTTCCTAGCCTCCATCTTCTGGGTGATGTTGGCACTTTTAGATTGGTTTAGAATAGAAGTAGACACTCTAACATAGGTGATAGCTATTGGAAAATAATCATAAATAAAGTACACGTAGTTTGTAGTGTAAAAGACAACACCAGCCCCGAAGGTGGGGAGTGTGCCTCGGTGTGTGCCTGCTGAACAGACCTCGGCGGGCCAGAGAGAAAATATTTTACTTAATAGATAATAAACAACCTTGAGACCGTGAGCCAAAGACTTTTGACTCCTTCTCTGACAGCCGGGTTGGAGGAAAAGAGACTTTTAACACGTTCTCAGGATCACCTTGACCAGAGGAGGTCCTGAGATTTGTCAGCAGGTCCTGCACATTGCTTTCATTTGGGCAAATTAAATTCTGCTGTCCTTCACCCCCGGGTTACACTGAAGCCACTCTGTGCCCATTCCATGGGGTGCACCAGGAGGTGGCACTGGGTGTTGGAGCAGTGGGAATGGCAGGGGTGTGGGAATGGGGTTGGCTTCCCAGAGCAGAGCAGAGTCATCCATCCTCCTGCTGTTACAGCCACAGACAATTCCTTACTGCGCCATAACACAGACAAAACCTGATCTAAAAACCAATTGTTTCCTTTCTGGAGCTTTGTGAAGCCTCTGCATGTTGGTAATGCAGAAATGGATTAAAGAGGCCATACACAGAGTCAATATTTCCCTCCCATCCCACACAGAGCATGAGATTTCTCAGGGCATGGCTGTAAAAACCAGCAAGAGACACTCGGGTCAGCCTCACCATGAACCACCAGCCATGAACCAGGACTCCCTGGGTCACACCAGCCCAGGATTGGGTCTGGATTAATTAGGTTTGCTGAGACACAGATCTAATTAGCCCGTGCACGATGTGGACACAGCTTCAGGAGCCTGAAACCAACATGATAAAAGATTGGGGATGGACTTCACGGGTCTGTGTTGGTGTTAAAAGGTCAATGATGGCCAATCCCAGCGGGTGGGGAAAGAGGAGAAGTGACCCCACAATAACGAATTCTGCAGATAACAGCAGCAGGTAGGAAACTGTAATTCTGGACATTGGAATTCCTGCTGGTTGCAGCCTCACCTCTCCTTCCCCCTCACCTCCCTGCCTGCTCCTGCTCCTCCGGTGAGGCTGAGCTGCTTGGCTGGACACATGAAAGCTTCATTTGCATGCCTGCAGCAGCTGGAGTGGAATTAATATTGGGCTCATTATCTCCGCTTAGGATGGAGAAGCCCCCGAGTTTGCAGTGCATACTGATGCAGGACAGAGAGGGGGAAAAGGCAGAAAAAGCTGCTGTGCTCACATGGCAAAGAGCTGAGGAAATCCCAGAAAGGAGAGAGTTAACCTGGAGTAATCCCCTGGAAGTAAATGGCACCTAATGCCATTTATTAAAGGAAGGTGTTGGAGCACACAGCCCATGCCACAGTGCTTTTAATTAAAAGGTGGAAGAAAAGTGAAATCATTTATCCAAATCACCCTGCTTCAAGTTAGGGCCCAGTTTTGAAATATCCATTTCCATACATCCCCAGCCTGGGCATTAGCAATTCCAAGATTTAAAAATTCAAGAGACTATTAAAACAAGGATTTATTGGCTGCTGCTGTTTAATCAGGATTCACTCAGGTCAGCTGTGACAAACCTTTGTGCTGCAGCCACACAGAGCCAGCTCACCATCCTGGGGCAGGTCTTGAATGACAGCAGGGAGTTTGGATATCCAGAAAGTGATGGAAAAGCAGGAAACTTCTCCACAAAGTCAGGGAGGGGATTGTGCCCCTGTGCCCTGCTCAGGTGAGAGCCCACCTGCAGAGCTGCCCAGCAGAGTCCAGAGGAGGCACCAGGTGAGCAAAGGGATGGAGCAGCTCTGCTGGGAGAAAAGGCTGGGAAAATTGGGATTGTTCTGATGCCTTAGGATTTCAGCTTTTCTATTTTCATCTATCTGTAACCCTGCAGTTCTTTAGTGTGTAACTCTGAACTCCACACTCAGTGTGAGCTGCTGCTCCCCCATTTGGGGCAGACACAACAATTCCTCTCCAGGCCTGGGAACCAAGGACACCTCACTGCCTCAGGGCCCAGAGATGGAAACAAAAGTGAGTTGGGGACAGCAAACTGGGGGTCAATGACTTCATTACCTGAAGCTGTAATTAGATTAACCCCAATATGCAAATGAACCAAACTTACAAAAGTGTGAAACCCCTGAGTCCATTTTGGGTGTAGCCCTGGGGGGGCTTTGTCTGCCCTAAATGTACCTGAAGGCCCTTCAATAAATAGAAATGCTTTTTATTCCCTTAATTTTGTCTGACTCTGTTTTAGGTAGTCCCAAAAGGCATCAGTTGAGCCTGGAGAAGAAAAGCTTCCAGGTGACCAAACTGTGACCTTCCAAGGAGAGAGGAAAGATGGAGAGAGATTTTGGACAAGGGTCTGGAGGGACAGGACACAGGGAATGGCTTCAAACTACAAGAGGGCAGGGATGGATGGGATATTGGGAAGGAATTCCTCGCTGTGAGGGTGATGAGGGGCTGGGATGGGATTCCCAGAGGAGCTGTGGCTGCCCCTGGATCTCTGGAAGTGCCCAAGGCCAGGCTGGAGCAGTTTGGGACAGTGGAAGGATAGAGGAGGGTCTTTACAGGCCCTTCCAACCCAATCCAATCTGGAATTCTCTGATGACAGGCAGGAGGGAAGTGCTTTGCTCACAGAACCCCCAAGTCAGTCCCTCCCTGATTCCCATGGGTCCAGCCCAATCCCATCAGCATGCTGTGAAACATGGAACAAAACAGGATTTAAATCTGGCTTCACAATGGAGAACTGGACCAATTGTTTAATGATTGATGAGGGAAATGTCAGGTGAATTATTTGCCAAATGATACTGGCCCATCTGTTGCAGAATTTTGCATGTAATGACAGAAAGAAATTAATTATGTCTCCTTCAGAGATAGAAACATTCCAAATTGTGAATCTCAGCTCTCCTCATAAACAAGTCCAGCATCATTATCTCCACCATCCACGCAGGAAAACGGGAGCATCAGTGGAAGGGGAGTCGCAAGCCCGAACTTCAGAGAGGTGAGGAGCCTAAATCCACACCAAGTGCTCCAGGGGTGACCCAAAACTCACTCCTTGCCCAGAGGCTGTGATCACAGAGGGACCTTCCTGTCTCCAGGTGATTGTCCCTGAGATTCAGTGATGGGAGGGCCCCAAAGTTACCTGGACACCAGGCAGGACCAGCAGGATCCAGGGCTGGCTGTCCTCACCCTCTCTCCCTCCTCTACAGCTCTGCCTTGTCCCCTGATTTTTCATGCAACTCCAGTGGCCTCAATTCCCAATTCCACTGGTGTGTTACATCAAAGGCACTTGGATTTAACACCATTCAGATTTCAGGAACATTGGAAATGCAGCATTTAATACTTTTTTGCCTCAAAGTTAACTCCTTGCTCGCCCCCATCTCCTTTGAGAGGATACCAAGCACACAAAGTTTTCCACTACATTTCACAGCACGTTCCCCAAACATATGGATCTTCCAATCCCTTCAGCTATTGGGATTTCTCAAATGAAGAATGTTTTGACATTAGGAAAAGAAAAAAAATCTTGCAACAGGAGGAGCATCCCTGTGGCACAGGGTGTCACACTCTGGATGGTGCCACATATTGACAGTAACTGAGAGGTGCCAAGAGGTAAAATATAAACATTTAACCTCTTTTTGGTTTAGTTTGGGAATGAAAATTTCATCCTGAGCCACATTCTTCCGTGATTTTCAGTTCAAACCACATTTTACCCCTGACATTTCACACAAGAAGGGATCTCCTCATCTCTGTGCTACACTTGGGTTTAGAGATCTTTACAATCAGGTTCCTCCAGGCTGTCTCAGCAAAATTTCTTTGCTGTATTTCACATTTCTACACAAATAAAACCCCCAAAGCAGCAACTTGACCTATTATAACCCAGCTCCACTCACTCCTCATTTTTAATTCATCTTTCTCCTTTGACTCCAGAAGACAATCCTTCTTTACAGGCCATGAAAAATTCAGGAGATGTAGAAAGGGAGATTGAGAGCAGCCCAGTAAAGAACCATTTGGCAAAAGCAGGGTTTAGTCCAGGATTGAGGATGTCACCACGGGTCGACAAATGCTAAGTCAGGCGAGTGTAAATCACTGGAGAGAGAAGATTTCAGACCTGCAAATCTGTTGATTTGCAGCTCCTGGGAGGGGGCTGGGGCAGCTCCAGGTGTAGGGAAAAGCTGGGAATTGCTGAGGTGGGTGCTCTGAAGGGAGCAAATCAACCTGATCATGCCAGCCTCTGCCAGCCCTCCTGTGGGTGCTCTCTGGAGGAAGAGAAGTGCTCCAAACCAGCGTCAAGCTGGGCCCTCTAAGCCTGATCAGAGGCTTAAGGCTAAGAATGCTTTGGGTTTTGGTTAAGCCTGTCCCAAAAGCCTTTCCAAAAAAAATGATGGAACTAACGAACATTTAGAAAAAAATAGAAATTTGTTTCCAATTGTACAGGCACGGCCAGAAGGCTCTGGGTTTATTCTGAACCCAGACAAAAAAAATATCAGATGAATTAATGTGACAATTAAAATCAGATGAAGTAAATCTCATGCACTGAAGATGAAGATTTCAGAAAAAGGGTGATTCAAGAATTTATGGAAGGAAAGGTCTGGAATGGTTTCTACTTTACCAGGAGTAAAGATGAACTCTTAAACGCTTGGACTAAACATCAGAGTTTGTCCTGCTGAGGCAGCTCCTTATCAGCACATCTCTGCAATGCCCAAACACACATTCAAAGCCTTATCAGCACAGCTAAAAGGGGAAATCCACAGCCACTGAGACCGGGGCCACCACAGGAGCTGTCTGCAGGCACCATCTGCCACCCAGCTCCTGCCACAAACCCATCTGCTCCTCACGTCCCCCTCCCCAGCTGGGCTGGCCACGCCACACCAACAGGCCAAGTGACACGTCTGCTGTCTTGGGGCAGGTGAGTCTGTCCTGGAAAGCAAAGATTTCCAACTGGGAAATACCTGGGGCAGGTGTGGGGCAGGCAAGCTGCAGAAATTAATGCAGTATTTCCATGCAGTTGGAATTCAGGGTCTGTAGGGATTTGGGTGGTGCTGCCAGCCTGTTGTATTTGTGGGGTGCCCCATGGCAGGGAGGAATGATGAATCTGACTCCATGTTCTCAGAAGGCTGATTTATTATTTTATGATAATACATTATATTAAAGAATACTAAATGATACTAAAGAATACAGAAAGGATACAGACAGAAGGCTAAAAAGATAATAATGAAAACTCGTGACTCTTTCCAGAGTCCCAACACAGCTTGGCCCTGATTGGCCAAAGAGTCAAAAGAATTCACAGCTGAAACCAATGAAACAATCACCTGTGGGTAAACAATCTCCAACCACATTCCAAAGGAGCAAAACACAGGAGAAGCAAATGAGATAAAATTGTTTTCCTTTTTCTCTGAGGCTTCTCAGCTTCCCAGGAGCAAAATCCTGGGTGAAGGGATTTTTCAGAGAATGTGAATGCCACACCAGCCTTGCTGCATGGAGGTGGATTTTGGGCTTGGTTTTGTCTCCTCTGTTGAGTGGAGAAAGTGATGAGGAAAGAGGGAAAGAGAGGAAGAGCAGCAAGGAAAGAGGTGAGGGAGGAAAGAATGGCCCTGTCTGGTCCTGAAATATTGAATCCAGGAGATGTAGCAGCACTGACAAAATCCTGCTTTTGTCAACTTAGCTCACATCATCTGAGCAGCTCGAGGAGCGGTGCCAGCACAGAAACTTTGGCTGGCATATGCTGAGGTTCTGCAGGGAGGAGCTGCCAGCACAGCTTTGCAGAAATAATTACAAAAGCAAAGAACGAGGCTGTGCTGCCCTTCAGCTCCTTCAGGGAGAGCTCACGTGTGTTCTCCCTGCTCCCTTCCCCATCACCTCCAAACACGGTCCTGCAGCCAGGCAAGAGGATGAGGAAAAGCTGGAGAAGTTTGGTGTTTCCATCTGATTTCTGGGTGCAAATGGGATTTAGCAGCGATGCCCAGGGATTACAGAGCACTGAGAGAACCTCAGGCACCTCCCAGTCTCCAGCAGTAGTTGAGCATCACTAAAACCCTTTCCAGATGAGTAACTTGATGAAATCTGGTTCCTTCCACCATCCTTGTCCTCAGAGCAAGGCAGTGGTACATGGGACAGTCCCCTCCTTAATAATACCCAAATTATTGTCCCTTCCCATCCTGCAAATCTATTGGAATAATTATATTTTGAAATATATTTAATAATACATAACCCTCAAAACCAAGCTAGGATGATTGCTACATTCTTATCCATTTTCTTCCCCAGAAATCATACAAATCTGTGTGTCAGTGCAGGGCATTCCAGCAGCTGGAAGAGCTGGATGAGGTGCTGATTGTGAGAGGTGCTCCATGTAAAGCAAACCCCGTTTGATTTTCAGAGCAGGGCACGAGCAGAGCTCTTTGTTCATGAACTAATCCTGTTGCTGGTAATAGGATTAGCAGCAAGAACAGATGCAGAGCAATTCCTGGTGTCTCTCCCGGCCCCAGAGCTGTTCCTGTGCAGTGCCAAGCAGGTACATGGATGTCTGCAGGTACCTGCAGCACAAAGGAGCTCCCTGCTTGCAGTGCCCACGCTGCTCCCAGCACCTTTCCAGCTGGTAATTTTTTCCATGGGTTAAAATCAAAGGCACAGGTGTCTTTGTGCCAAGGTCTCTGAGCTCCCTGCCAGGGTCTTGAGCCATCCAGGCAGCCAGAGGAATGTTCTGACAAGACAGGACAGCGTGAGCATTGTCACATGGCAGTGGCAGAAGGACAAGGCTGAAATGTTCCATAAGAAATGCTGCTTTTTCTTTTTTTTTTTTTTTTTTTGAGAAAGGAAACATATTGTTAAGGTATTTTTGGCCTGTCATGCTGGAGATAATGACACCTCTGCAGGCTGCTTAAACCTGCAGGCAGGCACATTTCCATTAGGGCAGGTTTAACTACAGCACCTCTGCACCCTGGCTGCAGCCTGCTCCCTAAAACCAACCTGCTCCAGGAGGATGTGTTCACCAGCAGCGCTCCCAAACACATTTCCAGGAGCCCACAGCCACCAAGAACAGGAATCACGAGTTTCAGAGATCTGTTTTCGCCTCCTGCTCAGCCACACGAGTGGAGACCTGCCCAGCTCTCCCCCTACAGACCCCCACTGCTCTGCTATTGATTTAATCACCATTTAATTAGCTGACACCCAGACTGTGCTGAGTGCACAGGGCTTGAATCAGGAAACGTGGCAGGGCCAAAGCAGGAACTGACTCCAGAGGGGCTGCAGAGGCACCAAGAGCTTTGCCTGGACTTTTGTGGCATCAGAAATCCTGGCCCTGCTGGCTCCTGGCACAGGAAGGTGTCCCTGAGCTCCACAGGTGTCCCCCCACACAGGTCAGGCTCCATCTCTCCTCATCCACACCAGAACAAGAACCCAAGGGCCAAATTCCCTGCCCAAAAATGTCCATTTCCTGGGATGGCTGCAGTGCCCACACCAGCTTTGTACCCTCAGGACAGTGCCAGGCTACCTCAAACATATTCCAGGTGTGAAATATGCCAACCACTTGTTTCAAAATTTTAAAAGTTTAATAGTAATAAAATGGTTATAAAAATAGTAATACCAATTACAGCAGTAAGAATTTGGACAATCAGAGTTTAAAGGACAATAAAAGCAAAGAATTACAAAAGTTTGGACGTTTTCCTCAAAAAAAGCATGGCTTGCTATCAAAGGATTAACTCTTAAAAGGAATATTCACATTGCATATTCATACATCTCATACATGAATCAAAAACTCTGCTCAATTAAGGGCTGTTTTCTGATTCTGCTCAACTTCCCCCCCTTCATTTTGTAAATCATGGTCAGACTCCATGGAGCCTGCAAGGAGACTAGCTCTTCACAATAAGGAGGCAATAATTCTTTCTCTTTGGGATTTTGGTGTCTTGTTGCTGTTATCTCTGTGCAAAGAATTTCTTGATTATCTCATCCCTTTCTTGAGTTAGTTAAAAGTATCTTACATAGCATAGTTTCTATTTTAACATTATGTCATAACCTAAAACTATATTTAACACACTGCTTAAGAGAATTAATACAGCATCACTTTCTAACATAACACATATAATATTCATTTTAATATTTGCAAAAAGCCAATCATAAAATATGCATTTTTCACACGGGTGATGCTGGAATTGCCTTCCCAGGCAGGATATGAGGAAGCAAAGCCCAGCAGTGCCAGGCTGGTGTTGCTGCAGCAGCACCATGGCTGCTTTAGATCCTGGAGTTCCAGCTGGGAAACTCCAGTTAGAAATTTAGGAGAAATAAAAGCTGAACTTCCTGTGCCACTAAAACCACTAAAAGGAAGGAGCATAGAGCTGGAAGAGGATTTTCCTTTGGATAATCCACATTCTGATAAAAAATATCCTTCCAGTTTTGCCATCAGCCAGGAAGAGGGTGCAGAAAGAAACATTAATTTTGGTTCTTTAATTGAATCTCCCATTTCATACCCCAGTGCCTGAGGAGGGTGAGGCAGCCAGACACGCTGTCAATAGAGTGGAAATTGAGGTCAAGTTATCTCACAGGGACTTTGAGTTTTCATAGACAAATCCTGTAAATTGGAATCACAAACTCAAGTTATTATCCTCATTTTCACAAGAGAAGTAATAAATAATATTTGGTGTTTCCAGCGTGCTCCTCAGCGAGCAAGCTCTGTGACACATTCAATGAATTTTAATTAATTAATCCTTGCATGGGCAGAGTGTTACACACATTTTATGACTTCAGTCAGATTGACCATTGCTAATTACATCAAAGAACCTCCAGAGGAGCTCTCTGAAATCCAAGGCCAGGTCTGTGCACAGGGCAATAAGTGACAGACCTTGAAGAACCTGGAATTTAAATGCAAATAAAGAGAAAGAAAAGAGAAACCACCCCCCTCCCCTGTATTGCCCTCTTCTAGAGATGCAGAACTGATTCTATAAAATCATGGAATCAATAGGATTGGAAAATTCCTCCAAGAAGTCCAACCTTTGACCAGATCCCACCTAAACTGAAGCACAAGGGCCACATCCACTCTTTTTAACACCTCCAAGATCTGGGACTCCACCTCTGCCCTGGGCAGCCCCTTCCAGTGAAGAAATTTTCCCTAAAATCCAACCTGAACTTGCCTTGGTATAACTTGAGGCCATTTCCCCTCATCCTAGAGGGGAAAAGATGCCAGGATTTCAGAAAAACCCATAAATTTTCATGCAAAGAGTGGAAATTTGAGTTTCTAACACAGCATTTAGGATTGTAACCACTCAGAATTCCAAAAGTGCTCAGCAAACATCAAATTCCATCAACACCAAGGGCTTGTCAGTCCTGGAAAATGAGGCCATGCATTCCAGCCTTCCTGTGGGAGGTTCCATTTTTCCATTTTCCTCACCCAAACAGCAGCTCCGAGTCCAGGCACTGCCTGTGGGGAAGGTTAGGAGGGACAGTGCTCATCCCCCACCTCTCTTGCCTCAGCCTCATCCTCCAAAGATGGATTTAATGCCTCTTATTTCACATTTTCCAACACTCTGGAGCTGCTCAGGTGGAGCCAGCAAGGAGCTGACACACTTCAAATTCCCCACAACCCGAAGTGAGGAGCACACAGCACACCACGGGGAATTTCCATTTGTGAAACTCTGGCACAGTCTGGTCATTCCCCTCCTGTGGAGCCCTCTTTAAAATTCCAACCATTTTGTTTAAAAGCATCAGCTTTGTGGGGAGTTGGCTTCTTGTGCACTGGGATTCTTTGATTCAGAGCTCTGTGTTATTCTCTGGAGGAATGCCACACGTGTTCATTTTTCAGTCATTAATTTCTGCTAAAACAGTTCAATCTCTGCAAGATCAAAGGTACTTTTGCTATTTAGGTCAGCCATATTTTTCCCCAAATGAACCAAATGAAAAGTTTATGCGCAGCGCTATTTTAAAATAATAATTAAAATATATATATTAATTAAGTATTTCAGGATGTTTGCATGCTCTGTAAGGAAAAAATGAGCAAAAATATCATTTATTATAAAACTTCTTGGAGGAAGAAGAATCCCAAGAAGGCACAACTCAAAAGCAAAGTAGAGGGGGAATGGCTTCCCAAGGACAAAGGGCAGGGATGGATGGGATAATGGGAATTGGGAATTCCTTCCCTGGGAGGGTCAGGAGGGGCTGGGATGGAATTCCCAGAGCAGCTGTGGCTGCCCCTGGATCCCTGGAAGTGCCCAAGGCCAGGTTGGAGCCTCCTGGGACAGTGGGAGGTGTCCCTGCCATGGCAGGGGTGGCACTGGATGAGCTTGAGGTCCCTTCCCACCCAAACCATTCCATGATTCCATGAAATCCATTAATATTTCTACTTCCCTTCTGCCCACCCTGAGCACCCCTTCAGCTCCCTCTTTCTGCCCCCAGAGCCCCCAAACCCATGTTCCACCAGAATCTTCTGTGTTTTCCCATTTTACGGCCAGTCCTCGTCAATATGCATCAAACTCAACTTTTAACCACAGCTTTTCTTTAATATTTTACGAGCAGCAGATTTACAAATTATTCCATAAAAGTTCTGCTGGATGGGCTTTCTGATGTTGTAATGCTGTCAATTTATCATCTTGTAAAATTAATTAAAGAGAGCTCAATGCTATGGACTTTTTAAGGGAAAAAAAACCCAAACCAGGCGTGCATTTTCCCAGGGATTTCACATTGTGTCTGTATCTCCAAAAAAATGGGAATATGGGGGATGGATGTGGGTGAGGGGATTGAACTGGGGGATCTGTAGGGTCCCTTCAAACTGAACTGTTTTGTGATTTTATGAAACAGGGAAGGGAAGGGGAAGGGGAGGAGGAAGAGGAAGGGGAAGGCTGCTGTCTACAGGCCTGGTCCCAAGTATTTCATTACAGCTCATAGACAAAAATCAGTTTGATCCCCTACCACTTCTCCTCCCTCACCATGAATATTTTTTTTCCCAAGGATTCTCACCGCTCTGCTTTATTTTAATTACGGGCAATTCTCCTGTTGTCATTGCAGGAAGGAAAAGGCAATGAGTGTTCACAGCACTAGAAAAGGGAGATAATTTCTTTATTTTTATATAGACATCAACAGCCAAATGATTGTGCTTAGTAAACAGTGCTACAGAAACGCTTTTAGGAGTGGAAAAGACTCCAGACTTAATGAAAATATTTAATCTCCAACCCCAGGTGATAACACCAAAGGCACTGCTTCCACTGAGCTACAGACAAGGCAAAGTGCTGTAAATGCATTGTGAGGGTGTGAGGGGCTGGGATGGAATTCCCAGAGCAGCTGGGGCTGCCCTGGATCCCTGGAAGTGCCCAAGGCCAGGCTGGATGGGGCTTGGAGCACCCTGGAACTGGGGGAGGTGTCCCTGATCCATGGGGTTGGAACTGGATAATCTTAATGTCCCTTCCCACCCAAACCATTCCATGATTCCATGGAACGTCCCAGGTTTGGTTCCAACACAGAGTTCACAAGTTTCTGTCTCTTCCTGCTGCCAAGTTCTGCTTCATTTGCTGGGTGAGGAGGGTTCCAGAAGGGCTCAGGGAAATCTGTGCTCTGGAAAGGCAGAGCCAGGAGCAGGCCCTGGGAAGGCTGTTTGTGTTTATATATTAAAATATACACATTTAAAACGCACAAGCACCAAATGAGTGGCCCAAGGCTACAAATCCTGTAGGAAAGCCAGGACTTGCTGCCAGACCTCCTGTAGCTCTCCCACTGCCACAAGGCCCCTCTCCTTGCAGAGCCAAATTAAATTCTTGAGGAAAGAGAAAGGCAGGAGTCTTCCTTGCAGGGGAACTGCAGGATGGATTCCAAAGCTGTAGTGCAGGAAGAACTTTCCATGGATGCTGGCAGTCAGCTTGGTGTCCTGTAAAGAGACTACAGCTTCTTTTGGTATCCTGAAAAATGCTGGTATGAGTTTGGTTTTATTTACCTTTGGGAAGAGAAAAGGGAATTCCTTCCAGCAGGAGATGCTGACAGGGATTTAGGTGCTCCTTGGAGTGACAGGAGCCACCAGGCAGGGCCTGACCCTGTGCTGGGTGAAGCCTCCACTGACACCCAGGAGGAAAAGGAAAGGGAGCAGGGGTACAATGGGAATTGTTCTAATAACCTCACAGAATCATCAAATCATGGAATAACCTAAGCTAAGAGGGACCCCAGGGATCTCTGACCCACCCCTGGCACTGCACAAATACCCCAAAATCCCACCCTGAGCATCCCTGGTGTCCAAACACTCCTGGAGCTCTGGCAGCCTGGGACTGTGCCCATTCCCTGGGGCAGTGCCCAGCACCCTCTGGGGGCCCTGGCTGACTGGGGAGCTGGAATCTCAGGAGATCTGGGAGTGAGTTTCAGTAAAATTTAGGCCCTAAACCCCAGCATAGATCATTTATGAGCAGCTGACCATTATTATCATGTCCCAACAAGGCCTTGAGCCAAGCAGAGCCTCTGCCCTGTTGTGGATGTTCCCAGTGTGTGTGACAGAGCCACAGGGACTGGTACAAGGAGCAAGCACAGGAAAAAATCCCCTCAGGTCGGTTTAATCAACCCAGAGTTGATTTTCATGGAGCCCAGAGTTTGCTTTTCAAGGAATCATGGAATCCTGGAGTTATTTGGGTGGAAAGAGACCTCAAATCCCATCCAGTGCCACCCCTGCCATGGCAGGGACACCTCCCACTGTCCCTGGTGGCTCCAGCCTGGCCTTGGGCACTGCCAGGGATCCAGGGGCAGCCCCAGCTGCTCTGGGAATTCCATCCCAGCCCCTCCCCACCCTCCCAGGGAAGGATTCCCACCTAATTTTCCCCTCTTTCATTTTCACCTGGAGAAATTCCACCACCCTCTGCCCTGCCCGCTCAGTGGCCTCCCAGTTTGACCCAGTGCTGATCTGTTACTGGGAGCACTGGGAGACCCTGCCTGGAGCCCCCTCATTTCCTCCACTGCCAGAGGAGCAGGAATAGTTAAAAAAAAGAAGAAGAAAAGCCCTGACAAGGCCAGGCTGCTGCAGCTTTAAGGGCTTTGGCACCGAGGCAGAGCTGAGGCTGCTGAGCCAAATCTCACACAAGCTCCTTTTATTCCGTGTGCTGCTGGCTGAGGGGGGAAGGAGACCAACTGTGGCAGAAACAACGTGTGACATGAACACAAAACAAATGCCTGAATCTCAACTAAATTCCCCAAATTCACGGGACTTCAGCGCAGAAGGTGGAGAGGGGAAAGAGAGGGACAAGAAGGGTTTGTGTGCCCCACAGGCAGAGAAAGGAGCTGAAAAAGAAGATCCAGGGAATTCNGGGAGCTGGAATCTCAGGAGATCTGGGAGTGAGTTTCAGTAAAATTTAGGCCCTAAACCCCAGCATAGATCATTTATGAGCAGCTGACCATTATTATCATGTCCCAACAAGGCCTTGAGCCAAGCAGAGCCTCTGCCCTGTTGTGGATGTTCCCAGTGTGTGTGACAGAGCCACAGGGACTGGTACAAGGAGCAAGCACAGGAAAAAATCCCCTCAGGTCGGTTTAATCAACCCAGAGTTGATTTTCATGGAGCCCAGAGTTTGCTTTTCAAGGAATCATGGAATCCTGGAGTTATTTGGGTGGAAAGAGACCTCAAATCCCATCCAGTGCCACCCCTGCCATGGCAGGGACACCTCCCACTGTCCCTGGTGGCTCCAGCCTGGCCTTGGGCACTGCCAGGGATCCAGGGGCAGCCCCAGCTGCTCTGGGAATTCCATCCCAGCCCCTCCCCACCCTCCCAGGGAAGGATTCCCACCTAATTTTCCCCTCTTTCATTTTCACCTGGAGAAATTCCACCACCCTCTGCCCTGCCCGCTCAGTGGCCTCCCAGTTTGACCCAGTGCTGATCTGTTACTGGGAGCACTGGGAGACCCTGCCTGGAGCCCCCTCATTTCCTCCACTGCCAGAGGAGCAGGAATAGTTAAAAAAAAGAAGAAGAAAAGCCCTGACAAGGCCAGGCTGCTGCAGCTTTAAGGGCTTTGGCACCGAGGCAGAGCTGAGGCTGCTGAGCCAAATCTCACACAAGCTCCTTTTATTCCGTGTGCTGCTGGCTGAGGGGGGAAGGAGACCAACTGTGGCAGAAACAACGTGTGACATGAACACAAAACAAATGCCTGAATCTCAACTAAATTCCCCAAATTCACGGGACTTCAGCGCAGAAGGTGGAGAGGGGAAAGAGAGGGACAAGAAGGGTTTGTGTGCCCCACAGGCAGAGAAAGGAGCTGAAAAAGAAGATCCAGGGAATTCTGCTGGGGAACCCAGTGCAGAGCTCACTTCCATAAATGTGTACCCAGAGTAAATCCGTGGCCANAACTTTTAAAATTTTAAAAACAAGTGATTGGGTGTTTTTCACACAGGGGAATTGAGAGTGTCCAACAAGCAGCAGACCCAAAGGAACAAATGGGCCAGTCACAATGAAGATGGCTAGAAATCATGGAAATCCCTATTTCAGCCCCCCAAAAAAGGCTAAAGATTATCTAATTCTGTGGGTGTTGCCAGCATTTATGTGCTTAATCTATTTTAAAATTCCAGCTGGGTTACTACAGATCCTTTGGCACATGCTGGGGTGTAAACCACCACTTACAGATGATCACAGCTAAAAGTCTTATCAATAATTGATGGACTCAAAGGAACATAAAGCATTCCACAGCCCCACTGCCTTTCTTCAGCCTGTTTTACCCACATGGGATGGACTTGGCTGTGACCAGGTCATATCAGCATCACCAGGATTTGTTTAGGTTGGAAAAGACCATTAAAAACCACTGAATTTTTTCAGAAAATGGCAAAAATTCTGGCAAGGCACAAGATAAGAAAAACTCACCTCACAGCCCAAAACGTCACGAATGTTGTGTTCTGAAAATCACCCAAACACAGGGCTTAGGTCAACCTGAAAATCACCCAAACACAGGGCTTAGGTCAACCTGAAGTGGAGCAAAAGGTGCTTCCCTGACCCCATTTGTACTTTATAACACTTTATAAAATATATTTTATCAAACAGAAAAGAATTTAGAAGTGACACCGTTTCTATGGCAGATCAACCTCTTCTCTCGCTTATCTTTCTCAAACCCAGATTTTAAGATAAAACCTCTCAGGGTATTCATTCAGAACAGCTGGAAAAGGTATTGACATCGTGTCAGAGAAATGAAAAGTACATTTCTGTAATCTCTGAAGCCGCTGATCATTACAGACTTGTCATCTTATTACAAACCCAAATCAATGCTGGGGTTTTTTTTTTGCTTTTACAGCATAATCTGTGCTGAAGAAGAATTTCACTGATTGCTTTGTCAATGCCTGATATGGAACCAGACAGGGACTTTCACAGGAATCAGCTCCCCCTTTCCCCTCCAAAATCTGCCAGACCCCCAGATCTGATATTAAATTCTTTGTCTCCAGACTCCCTGGCTGGCAAGGACGAGCTCAAACAGCAACTCAGGAATAAAAGCGATTTTTTGGTTTGATATAAAACAAACAGGGATCTTTCTATGGATTTCTTTCTATGGATTTCCATGACAGTCTGTATTTTCAGCTTTGAGAAATTAGCTCCATCACACTCAGTTCAATCAGATACATGAGTAGAAAAATGTTTGAAGTGCTAAGTATAAAAAATCCTTTTGCCGCTGGAGAAATGTCCTTCAGTACAAACCTGGGTCAGACTTTAAACTTGAGGCCTCTGGAATAGATCACCAAAGTGCAGCACTGTCAGTAAAAATCAATGAAACTCAGCAAAGCCCTCAAAATTCACAGCCACAACCACAGCACTTACACCAAGACTTCAGGAATACCTGGGGGAGCACACCCAGCCTGTGTGAGAAGGGAGAGGAACATCAGGAATCCTCAGGGATGTCACTTGTTAAAAAAAAAAGTGGAGAAAAGACATGAGGAGATACCCACAGGCCAAAAAATAGAGAGTAAATAACATAACATCATTGTGGGGGTGCATGGGGTTAAAAGATCAGGTGACACTGGAGCCCATCATCCTCCCTCAGTCCTGTGCACATCCGTGGGTTGTCTCACCTGGCAGAGGATCAGGAACTGCTCAGTTTGGAATCCAAGCTGTGAGAAATGATACTGACTTCCAAAAAATGTTAAAGGTTTTAATAAACCTTATCAAAAATGCAACAGAAGACTGAATGCTCGGCCAGGAGCAGAGGATTTTTCCCACCATGTGCTTCTCCACACAATGGAGGTTTTACCTTTCAACCCTTTAACCCCTCCCAAAGTTCTGTCCATCGACTCCTTCTTTGCTGCCCAATGGTGGAGTTCACTTCATTAAACCTTGATTGGAGGTCATCTGTTGCCATGGTAATGAGCCAACCCTCCCAAATGTCCCAAATGTCCCAAACCCAGGCCACCCCATAATAACAACACAAGGGGAGTAAAACACAACTATAAATCTATAAAACTTCTCCTAACATATATCCATGATATTTGCCTTTTAATTGTGAGAGTCAACCAGCACATTACTCATCTGTCACAAATCTGATTTATGTTTCAATTCCTAATTGATAAATGAAAAAATAAAACATTTAGCAAAAATCACCTGCTTGTGTTCTAGAGGTCAGATCCTGCACTTGAAAAGGACAGCAAAGAGGAAAAACCTCCAGTCTCCCATCCTGATGTTGGGAAGGAGCAGCAGTGACCTTCTGCAACGATTCCCATCCGAGCAGAATCCTTCTGCAGGCACGAGACCCCCGGGGTTGACATAAATACAGCAGTCAGAAAGGATCATAATTATTGCTGGCTTTTAATGATTTTAATAAGCTGGGAGAATGAAAGGCAGGTTAACCATTCTCCATGACCTGACAGATTTCATTAAAAGCTCGGAGCCTCTCCGTGCTGAAAGGTCTCATTTGACACATTTTGTCTGCAGGTCAGAACTCAGCCCTTCCATCTTTCCAGCTGCAATCACGTTGCATTTGCAGGATCTCTGCTCTCCATAACAAAGGAAGGTTTTAAGAGGCAAACGCTGCCTGACAAATGAGCTTTAAACCAGGCATTATCCCCGTGGCATCACTGAGTTATTTGTTTCTCTCACTTTGGCATCAACTGCTTGCACTGCACTGCTGGGGATGGGGAGGGTCCAAAGGGAGGGAAAAGAAATCCATAAATTAAAAAAATCATCTTTCCACAATGAAACCATCATCCTTTTTGTTGTATTGATAAAGCAGGGCAATATAGGGTGATGAAATAAATATCTTTTATTATTAAAAAATCCCTGAGGTGAACCACACCCAAAACCCCAAACCCCAATAACTCAACTCCCAACTCATTTCTAGCAATATCATGGAAATCAGATATCTGGGAATGGTTTGGGTGGCAAGAGGCCTCACAGCTCATGTAATTCCAGCCCCTCTTAAGGACAGGGACATCATCCACAATCCCAGGGTGCTCCAAACCCCATCCAGCCTGGCGTTGGGCATTTCCAGGGATGCAGGGGCAGCCACTGGGCAGCTGAAAATTGAGCCCATTAAAGGCCCATCTGAATTCTGGCCAGAGACCAGAGCAGGAGGTTCTGAAGGGTGTGCTCACAATTTGAAAGTTCAGAAGTGACCCAAGGGGTGACCCCAACACTGGAATTGCAATTGGGGGCCCAGGAATGCATTCCAGGACTTTGGCAAATCACTTCCCTACTCTATTCCATGATCCCCTCTTCTCCTTCAGTCATTCCAAGTGCAGAAAGTTTGCTGGCAGAGCTTTTTGTTAATGTTGACTGAGGCAAGGCATTCCAGCTTCAGCAGGAAGGAACATGATGGGTTCCAGGAAAGGGAACACAGATCAAGGAGGTGCCACCACCAGCAGAAGGTTTTGTTGAGACTCTCTCTCAGACCTACCAGCAGCTCCTTTTCCTTCCAGGAACACTGCCACAGCCCAGGCAGGATTTTTCCCTTTCTCAATTGGAATGGCAGAAGAATTCCATGAGGGAAATCAGCAGCCAAATGAAGATAATGGCAGGGAATGAGCAGCGTGAAAGGGGATTAGCTGTGCTGAGTTAATAGGATCACCCATCACCTCCCAGGGAATGTGGGCAAACCCCCTCTCCTCCTCCCCTCCCAAGGCAGCTCCATCCAGCCATACCCCTGGCATCTCCTCAGAATAAATGTGCCCATTTCAAGCTTCTAGGAAATAATGACTTGCACTAATTACTCTAATGAGGATTCTACTTTGACTTCCCTCTTGCTGGATTTCTTTTCTCTTCCACATAAAGCCATGCTGTTGGAAGAGCTGAGTTTAATGAGTTTTGTGGTGTCAGTCCAGTTTCTCTTGGAGCAACCTCCATAAGCACCAACCCAATCACGCTAATTAGGCCCCTCGTTGCCACTGTCTGCAGTAAAGCCAAGGACAGGAGGGATATTAACCCATCTCCTTTATGAGAGCACTCCCAGAGCGATCCCCACAGATTTAAACAGAATTACACTTGCAGAGGGCCGGGAAGAAAAAAATACACTGAGAGTCCTCACCTCAGGTTGAGGACAAATCAAATATTCTGAGGTTTGATGCATCCCTGCCCAATGCAATTACAGCTCTGGTGAAGGTCGTTGTATTGATCTGAGGCAGGGGAGAACAAGGGAAGATGTTCCTGCCCTGCTCAGACAAAACTTTGGAGGAAAATCTCCCAAGCAATGTCGAGGGAACCTGAGCAATCAGAAAGGATTGTTTGTTTTTTTAAATCAGAGAAGAGAAAGTTTCTGTTGTCTCCAAGAGTGAATTTTCTCCAAGAGCAGAGGGATGGGGCAGGAGAGGAATAAATCAGCTTGGCTGAGTGGGAATGTGGGGCTGTTGAAGACATTCCCACTTGTCTTACTTGCTTCCTCACGCTGGTCCCAGGTCAGGAATGCTCAGGAAAGGAAGGAGAGAGCACAGAGCTGGATTAATGTCTAAGTTATCAACAGGGATCTTGGGCAGAGATCAAGATTTGACCTTACCTGGTTTCAACCACCCACAAATAAACACCGTGGACAGAAAAGTGAGGACAGCTCCAAGTTCAAACATCACTCCTGCAAATTATTCCAGACTGGGCTGCCAAACCCAAAATAAAGCTCTGAGATCAGCAGCCCCTTCTGGAAGTGTCACCCCCCACTCCTCATCTGCACTGAGCATGGCAGGGAACCTGAAATCAATAGGACAATGACAGAGAGTCTTTGCACCCTTTGTGACATCCCCTTTGTCTGAACACTCCAAAAAATATCCTGAGAATTCCCTAATACCACTGTAATTTTTGCTGGTTCTTTTACAATAACATTTAGAAAATGAACCACAAAGGTAATATTGTGATTTAAATCCTGTTTCAAATAATACTGGCTCTTACGAGGTCATAAAATTTGGAAAACATACAAGAGGAGAGTTCCACAAGGAACGGGAGGGATCTTGGAGGATGAACTGAAGGCAGACATGTGCTTTTGCATTAATTAACAGTCAGCTGGTGATAGTCTTGTCTCCATTTTTTAAACACCTCAGAAAGTGCCAGCAAACACAGGGACACGACAGTGCTGAGCAGCGCCACAGCCACGTTCTGCCCTTGCTCTTCGTGTTCTCCTGCAGTCCACAAAAGCTCTGAGCAAAGAGCAGATCCCTGCTGCAAACACCCAATGTGAAAAATCACTTGCTTTTAAAATCACTTGTTTTTAAAATTTTAAAAGTTTAATAGTAATAAAATGGTTATAAAAATAGCAATAGAATTAGAGTAATAAAAATTTGGGCAATTAGGATTTAGGACAATACGAGACAATAAAAACAAAGAGTTATGGATGGTCCAGGTACCTTTTCTGGGCAAAATAAGCCCGAAAAAGGACCCAGGTTAACAGAGGATTAACCCTTAAAAGCAACAGCCTGTTGCATATTCATACATCTCATACAGGTGTATGAATATGCAAAAGGTGATGCATAAATTTCATTCAAACAAAGGATTCTGTCTGGTCAGTGTCAAATTCTTTCTCTGAATCCTGACGGGGGTGGGAAGAACTCGATAAGAGAGCAATAAATTCTTTTTCTCTGGAAGACTGAGGTGTCTGTGGCTGTTATCTGGTGTGAGTACCTCATTCCTTTCTTTAAAGAAATATCCCACATACACAGTTTCTATTTTAACCTTGTTATAACCTAAAACTATATTTAACACACTGCTTCATAAAATTAATACAGCATAACTTTCGAACATAACACATATAATATTCATTTTAATATTTGCGGAAAGCCAATCATAAAACACGCATTTTTCACACCCAACAACCCAGCAGGAGTTCCACGGGGACATCCTGGAGCTGTTTTCTCCCGGAATACAGAGTGGCTGTGAATTGAGGTGCAGCAGAACTCGGGCCAAAGGGTGCAAAATCTCCATTGATGCTGCTCGGATACAAATCCCCCTGAGGTCAATAAGGATTTTGGAACAAGAAAAGGAAGGTGAAGCAGGGAATGCCAGGAAGAGCAGAGCAGGGAGTGGTGATCCAACAGCAGAGGTTGGTCAGGGTTAGAATCAACAAGAAAACGCCCTGCTCAAGGGTGTTTGCATTTTTGGTCAGATGTGTTTTGAGTCTTCCTTTGAAGAAGTAGATTAAGCTCAAGACTTCTTTGTCTATCGAGGAACTGGGGAGGAAAACCCATTGGAATGTGAGCACCCACCTTGCTTCACCCTGTTTAAAACCTACCAGTTCTTAATCTCCTTTCAGAAGATTTAGTTGGATTTAGATGGCAGAAGGAAGAAAAGGGTGCAGTGGGCACCGGAGGAGTGGAAAGAAAGGGAAATCTTTAAATTGCCATCGATGATCAGAGGAGGGAAAGCAAAGGCTGCTGGCCTCGGGGCAGGATTTGTTACAAATCCGTGTTGGGAGCAGCTGCATCCTCTGGGGATTGGCAGGGAGAGAGGAGCCCTTCACCCTTTGGGGTCCGGTTCAAAGCAGGGGCACGGGAGGCTTTAAGCAATCACAGGCACAGGCTGGAAAGTGATTTTCCCTCCTAATCTCAAAGCACCGAGGGATCTGCTCCTCGCTGCACGGGGAGCTCCCCCTCCTGTCCTGCTCCTTGGATATTTGCAGGATGTTCCCTCTGCTCCCTAAGACAGATCCTGGCATCTCAGCCCTTGTACTGAACCAGTGTTTAATGGTTTTTGTGGTATTTCCATCGGTGAAAACAATTCCAGTTACTCTGGAATCTGCCATACGAGGCTAAACCAAGAACAAAACAAAACCTGCTCGCTCGATTTTTCCATCAGTTCCACGAATGGTTATGGAAGTTTTTTTAATGTGATGCTGGTTCAATTCTGCTCCTTTTCCCCACTTCACAGGGAATTCTGATTATTCACTGTCATTTTAGACAGGAACTGTTTCAAAATCCCGGTTTCCAATGGAACAGATCTCAATTCAGCGGGGAGACAGAGATAAATTAACGAGTTGGTTCACAGAGGAGGGAAGAAACAGGAAAAATCTTAGGGACTTTTGTCCTACCCACATCCCAATTGTGGCAAGTATTTACTGCCACACTGAGAACCTTAAAAGTCTCCTGTCACCCACAGAAGCCCCCCAGACCCCTCCCAGTCCCCAGGCAGGGATCACTGTCTGATCTCAGCTGTCCCTGTGCTGTTTTTCATGGGGAGAGCAACGCTCTGAGAATTCATGAGACAGATTTTGGCCACAGCCACTCGTTTGCTTGCCACAGGGTGGATCAGGGAGGTTATATCTCCAAAAACCCCAAAGTGGAACATGCCCTGAGCCCATGTCATGTCAGGGCAGTGCAGGATGAACCTGCCCAAGCACAAGGGACTGGAGAGAGGCACAGGGATATCCCTGACCACAGAGATAATACAAAGAAGTCAGTCCCCAGTGTAAATCCTGAATAATGGCACAATTTCACATGGACAGATCTGAGGACTGAGTTGCTGGACACCCAAAATTCTCAGAGATCCCCCAGGAAATTGCAGGGTTCCTCTGGGACAATCCACACCTCACACCCGCTCCCTACCCATTGAAGTGTTTTCTATTACAAGAACTCCTAACGGCTTCTGAAACCCCAGCTACCCAAATCTTGTCCCTATTTTGGAGGCCCTGCGTTAATTCCCATGCCATCTGCACTGTTTCCTGGGACAGAGAGAATTCCTAATGATAGGCAAGGTTTGTCAAAGGCAGCAGCTCATTTAGGCCTGGCTCCCCTTAACAAACCAAGGCTCTTCATCTGTCCTTTTAAGTTATCCTCAAAAGGCTTTATTTCAACAGTGCAGATGAAGACTCAGTCTTTTTAAGTAACTGCTTTATCCTCTTTGGGAGGCAATTAAAGAGTGCAAGAAATTACCACCTTCTGTTTCTATTCTTGTCAGGCCTGGATAATTGGTTTGTTTTAAGGGAGGGAAAACCAGTTAGACATTGCCAACTTCAACATTTCGAGCTGCCTGGAGATGAGCAGGGCAACAACAGCTCTGCCAAAGCAAAGGACAGAGGGAGAGGTGCCCTGAATTTCCCTGCAGGCAGGTGAACTCTGTCAGCTCTGGCATCACCTGGATCTTCAGAAAAGCAAGGAGTTCCCTCATCAACATCCTGCCCTCCTCTCCCCATCCTTCCTCTGTGCACAGAATTTTAGAGCACACTCAGGGAAATTTTTGCATGAGCACGTCCCAAGTGAGCTCTCCCTGCCCTGCTGTGCTGCTTTCCCTGCCTCCCTCAGGGCTGGGAAATGCAAAATAAAGGCCTGCAGATCCCTGTGGCCTTTAGAACCCTGTGGGGTTTGGGATCCCAAACCCCAAAGTGCCATGCCACGTTCCAAAGTTAGTGCTGCTGATGAAGTGTGCTGAGTTTCAGAGGACACCCAGCAGTTGATGCATGTTGGAACATTGGGGGACACAAGACAGATGATGGACTTTGGTTAACATCAGATTTGATAACAGGATGCCTTGGCAAAAGCAAAGGGAACTTTGAGAATTAGATCTGGATTGCAAGAAGATTCAATCAAACGGAAAAAGGAAATCCCATTAAACTCTGCAAGCAAGAGATGTTGTTATGTGCCTAAGTTTGTGTATGTGATTTTAACCTAATCACTGCAGTACACATCACTATTCTCCCTGAAACAGTACCTAAGTGTTTGTATCCACAATAAAATCAGATTCTGATCACCCAGTCAGTGTCCCCATCTCTCTCCATCACCGACAGCCCTGGCAGGGTTTGGTAGCCCCCAGGAGG
>VYZP01051490.1:0-16071 GCA_013400635.1 Hypocryptadius cinnamomeus | reverse complement strand
GAGAGACACTCACCTGAGGCTCAACAAACCATGATTTAGATCTGCTTCCAGGTCCAGGCTGGTAGATGTAAGCAGAGTACATGGGAATGTGCAAATCTCTGTTGTACAGGGTGGCATAGCGATACGAGTTGCTGTAGCGCTGACAGATCCAGGCTGGGTTCTTTGGATTCAGGGCATTATTTGGGGGAATCCCTGCATAGAAGAACTGAGGACAACTTGCAAAGGACTTCACCACCTCGCTGTGTCCCAGCCAGAGGCAGCTGGCCAACACCTGCAGCAGCAGCAGCCCCAGCATGGTGGGAGGATTTCAGTGAAGGGCTCTTGCTCCCCTGGAAAGCAAATGCAGAGGGACACTCAGCTTGGAGAGCTGATAATGGCCTGTGCATGTGGGACATAGCTGGCAGAGAAGCAGTCTATTCCCACTGCTCATTCATTGACAACTAAACTGGATTCATTTTCCTCCACTTCCAAAACTCCAGGAATACAGTAATAATGTGTTGGTTGTTACAACCAGATATGGTTATGAAGTAATGAATCTCTCAAACAACTCCTGAGGTCTATGAGCTCATGGTTTTGCATTTCACTGGTTTTTTATAAAAATCTCTGCTCCAGTGCCTATTTAATGGATCTTCTCTGCCTTTGAAGTTAGTGGAGGCACTGCCTACATGTTGCCCTGAGCTGTGCACTTTCTGGATGAGAGCTGTTCAGTGAGCTCTGCTGCCCAGTGATCCAAGTGCCCTGTGGTCTGTTCCATAAGTAAAACCTCCATTTCTTCTACTTGTAAAAAATTCTGTTGGATCCTCCAATCTTCTTACAGTTGTGAGATCAGAGATTCCTACATGAAGTACTTTTGGTAAGTTTTCCATATCATGGGAAAAAAAAAAACAAAACCAAACAGGATTTACAGCACTTTTTAGGAAATTGTTTTGAAGTCCAGATCTGGCTTCTCCCAATGGATGTTCTCCTGATTTCTCCCACAGTTTTCTTTCTGTCAGATGCTAAATGTAGCAGTCCAGCCTCGTGGTAAAAGCAGGGCAAGCTGGGAAGTAGCTGAGCAAATGCAGGGAAATGGAAACAGCTCTTATGACTGCAGTAGTGGGTAAAGGGGATTTTGAACCAGGGGGCAGTACTGTTTCTACTTTAATGACTGGGCATGGCACTCAGTGCCATGGTCTGGGTGACAAGGTGGTGATTGATCAAAGGTGTGACTTAATGATCTTGGGCATTTTTTTCAACCTAAATGATGCTGTGATTCTACTGAAAAAAATGAGATGTCATCAAAGCCTTCTCCTGAGTTTTCAGTCCCTGTGGAAAAAGGAAGTGAATAGCTGAAGAGATACTCAGTACATGGAGGGCTGCAGGTCTTCAGGGCAAAGTAAATCACAGCAGCAGAAGCCAAATGCACATGAGAAAACAAAATGCAAGAAACAGGAATGTTGCTTGGACAGGTGAATTGAGGAGATTTGTCCTGTTCTGGACTGTCCTCCTTTAAGGGCAGCAAAGACCCCATGGCCACAGGCAGGATCTGTGAGTGAGGACAGAGAGGGAGTGTAGACACCTCAAGGCCAGCACACTCTTGACATCAGCCAGGATGGTGATACATGCATGTCTCACCTTATATGCCAAGCATGTTCATAGAATCACAGAAAGAATCACGGAATGGTGTGGATTGGGAGGGACCTTAGGGATCATCCATTTCCAAACCCCCTGTTTTGACACCTTCCACTAGACCAGGTTGCTCAAAGTCCAATCCATCCTGGCCTTGAACACTTGCAGGGATGGGGCATTCACATGTTCACCTTTGCCAGGTGTACAAATGAGAGTGAGCTTCAAGTGATGGGTAAAACACTGACCCAATCAGACCAAAGATGAGAGGTTCACAGAAAAGGCAAAAGCTGCTTCTTCTATTCTTCCCCTGTGCCCCAGAAGTGACTCTAAAGCACCTCTGCTGTGCAGCTCTCCCTTAAGGAACATTTTCTATGTGAAAAATAGACCCCTTGTCCAGAGCCATAAGAAAAGTATCAATTTTATGGAGAAAAGTGCAAGGAAAAGGTAAAGATATAAAAGATTGATTATGTTACTAAATCCCCCCAAGGACAGCAGATGTACATTATCCATTTTAAACTATTTTCCTCAAGCCTTTCTATGCAACACTTCAAATGCTGGCTCATGGCAATCCTTGAATTTTGGAGATAAGTGTATTCAATCCTTTTTTTTCCTCACAAGGATCAACAGCTTTTTTAATAGTGTACAGTTCAGCTGAAAAAGTTAGTGTGGGATTTGGATATCTTTGGTTACATTAACTCCACCAGACCAGGTGCCACTGTCCCTGTGCATGCAGAGCAGGTAACGCTGAGGTGACAGAGGGGTCACCTGTTTGCCACCAGTCAAGCACCACCCTGCTACTAAAACTTACAGCTGAGAGCTGTCAGGCTCCCTGTGGTTCACTCACTCTTTCAGTTTCTTTTGGCTTTGGAGACCAAAAATCAGTATATTATTTTCACTTTCACATCCTCACGTGGCAAAACCCCTGAACTGCATAAGACAGGGGGTGAGCAACCACCACAGGAGGCTACAAGCCAGGTTTTCAGCCAGATAAGGGAGAAGAATGATAAGAAGCAGACCCTGTGGAGGCAGGATGGTGTTTTTATCATGGCAATTGTACTCCCTTAAACAACTGGCTCAGCTGTAGAACTCCCACCCCTTGCCCTTGGGGAAGGTCACGTTCACACCTGAGGGTTTTCATCCCTTCTGATGGGCCATAACAGCCTCAACTGCTCTGATGTGAGAGGCAGCTGAGAAGAGGTCATAAACCATCAAAGACCCCCTGAAGTGTCCCCAGACTCATTCCTGAGGCTTCCACCAAAGGACTGAAAGCTCCCCCCAACCCCTGCTGCCAGGTGAGGTACCTGGGCATTCCCACACAGCCTGAGCATATTTTAACTCACTGGACTTTTTGTTTGGGGGCTTTTTCCTCCACACCCGATGGATGAAGACTGTGACCATCACTTCAACCAACAGACATCAAAATAGCAACAATAAAATCTTATCCCTGGATCCACAGGAGGTGAGGTCTTTCTACTTTTATCCTTTCTTTTTCTCCTTTATATACTTTCTTAAGTGATATTCTAGTGGATGTATACAGATATATATATATATATGTATATGTATATAAAAATAAAAATATGGAGATATATATACATACATATGTTATATGGATATATAATATGGATATTAATAAAGATAATACTAACCAAAATGACTGCATACCTTCTTTTCCATTGCAACCAAATTGTTCTAAAATAAACCCATATACATATATATTCTTAAAAACACTGGTCATTCAGTGTTGTTTTGTTCTAATCCACTCCAAGGGATCTATTAACAAGAACCTGGGTTACCCTTCCCTTCTGGTCTCTCACATTCTGCAGTTGTTCCTCAGGTAAAATGGAAGTCCCAGCATATTAATGCAACTCTGGAGCCTGAATTCTGAATTTGTGGAATTTTATTTCCACCATGCAATGATAATAACACACTTCCTCATAAGTTATAGCAGCAGTCACAATTGCACTTCAATTTTAATCACATTTTGGTCTGTATAGAAATTAATCCATGCTATGTTTTCATACAGATACGTTCTTAGGAGGATGAAATACCTTTACTTATTAATACAACCTGCTTATAAAGCCTCCTTTGATTTTTCTTCCTGGAAGATGTTTGTATATTAGGATTTCACCACGTATGTGGACTCCAAAATGCTGTTGAGATTTGGCTGCTTTGAAGATGCTCTCAGATATGCTACCAAGGTGGTCTGAGGCATGGAGCACACACCTTCAGAAAGGGATTCACACCTTGTGAAAGGGATTCAGATGTGTTGAGTCTGGCCAAAGGGAGGCTGAAGGGCAGCCCAACAGCCGCCTACAGTTACTCAAAAGGTCAAGAACACCAAAGTTGAGCCCTTTGTGGCAGAGCCAGGCACTGTAACAAAGGGCAGCACCCACAGACTGGCTCGGGATGTTGCACAGCAGGATAAAAATTGCCTCTAGGCACCTACTACGGCACTGGAACAGGTTGTTGGGAATTGACAAATGATGAATTGCAGAGGTGACTCAAGGCTCAGCCGGATAAAAACACAGCTCAATTAGAGTCCTGTGGCTGATGTTGCCAAACAGCATTTCTTTGATCCTGTGGTAGATATATCTCCCATCTTCTCCCCATCCCACCCCACCCTGGCCTGCCACACTCAGATATTGTCTGGAAATTTTTGTCGACACAGGCCAAATCCTCTGGTCCTGAGAGTTGTACTTTTAAGTCTTTCTATAGCCCAAAGTCATAAAAAACGCACCACATACCTCAGAGAGCCAGGAGGAGGACACACTTCCAGAATCCTGGTTCAGACTCTTCTGGAGAAAAGACAGCAACTAGATGAGACCCCAGCCACTCATCTCTTTCCCTAAGGAGAGACTGATCTTTTTCAACAGTGTCTGCACCAGTTTGGTTCCTCTGCTAGCCATCCCCACACTTAAGTAAATACAAGCTTTGCTACTGCACATTAGTTATGCCGAGGGTAATTAGCAGTTACGTCAACATGATTTCCAGTTTGACTGCTGGCTGACTCCACGTGGAAATGAGGTTGTTGATTGCAAGAGGAAATATGTCAGACCAGGCTTCAGAGGAAGAGCCTTGTTGCTCATGAGGAAGAGCAGCCCCTGTGCTCAGTGCCTTTGGTCATCCCTGCTGGGCTTGGCATCCCCTGGAGCCCATGGATGAGCACGGAAGGGAGGGCCAGCTGTGTGCAGTGGGCAATGCTGATCAACCTTCACCTCCAAAGGTGTCACTCAGAGCTCACTGCCTCCAGCCAGAAAAGATGTGATAATGCTGTGAGGTGGCAGACTCAGATCCTGGCCTAATTAAGAACATGTCCTCATTATAATGAGTTCACAAGAAACTGACCCTTGAGGACAGACTAATACAAACAAACAGCTGTAGGAACTCGCTCCTGGCTCACCCCATCTAAATGACTTGTAGTCCCAGGAGCTCTGCTTTTGGCTAAGTAGGATTCACCCTGTTTAAGGCTGGTTCTCAGCACTCCCTGTAGAGTCAATACAAGAGGAATATCCACATTTTCAGGGTACAGCTCACATCTGGAAGATGAAGGGCATTACACTCTAAAAGTGTTTCTTCCTCTCTGATGACCATGAGGATTCACACAGGGCCAAGCTCTGACTTACACCTCCAACATTACATGAGCTGAGTCCCATTTTATGTTGCCATCTCTAAATCCATGATGTCTATATCACATTAACAGAAAAATACAAAAGCCATCCATTTCCAAAGCCCTTTCCTTCTGGACAGACCTTCAAAGCAAACAGCCTCTCCTCATTCTTTTTCATGGGCTTGATGTGTCAATCCAGCAGGAATTTCAGGGGAGTTTTGTAACCTGTCTGGAAGGATGTTTGCTTGAGAGCACAACAAATAGTCAGTATTGCAAGGAACAGGAGGGAAGGATGCACTTCATGCAATTCAGTCTGAGTGTTGTCAGACCAAGTGTTTTATGTGATTGAGGAAGACAACAGAGGGTAAGGAACAGAAACTATTTTTCTTATTTCCTGGCAGGGTTAGCTGTGTGTTTTAAGCCTTACTCAAGCCCAAAAGAGCAGATAGCACTACAAGATCACCTGGTTTGAAAATGAGCTCATGCTAAACTGGCCATGGACTAGATGCAAATTTGGGTTCTTGCGAAGTGAAGTCAAAAGTTTTTTGTGCAGATGACTTGCTGAGTCAGACCTCCTTCTGGACTAAGAGCCAGCTCACAGATGCAATGAAGCAAAAGTCACCTTAGGCCTTCTCTGGGCTCCCCTTGTGATCCAGCCTTAGTCTGCAACACTCCTCTTCCATCTCAAACAGGTGACCGCAGAGGGGACCTGTCATGCTTCCTTTGTGACTTGGTTTTCTGCTGCAGATACCATTTCATGGGACATGACCATTGCCAATGGGATGTGTGAGAAAATCCTGAATCTGGATGCTATGGATGCCCAATTTTATGCTCCTTTTCACTCAGAAAGATCCAGAGAACAAGATTATGGTAAAAATATACCTCTGTCCATAACAAGCATCTGTGGAAATTTTAGATGGGTATTTCCAACACTAGGTCAACAAGATGTGATGAGTCACAAAATGTGATAAGCAAACTCAGAATTTCCTTTGTTTGGTGGGATTCTGCACTGATGTGTTTCTGAAAGTGTTGTACATGGGTAGCATCTCATTTCCCAAGTAGGAGAGAGAGGAATGGGAACATGGAGGGTGGATGGGTTTGCAGGGGTAACTTGGAACAGGATGAGAAAATCAGCTGTAAGAATAGGCAAATGCTTCAGTGATGAACCAAGATTTTCTTCAAACTAAACCAGACAGGAACCTGTCAGGGAAAAGCAGAAACCTGGCATGTAGCCAGCTCAGATCTCACCTCAGCCAGCTCTTGGACAATGAAGGCACTTCCCTAGAACACAACTTTCCCACCAGGGGCTGACTGCCAGGACTCAGCTCTTAGTGAGGGATATTTTCTGGGGCAGAGAAGGCAGCTGATGAGGTTAGGGAAGCTATGGGTCTAAGGAGAGGTTGTTTCATTCTTGAGAAACAAAAGCAAAAGCATCTGCTGTCACAAGTGAGGAAACCATCCCAGCAAAACTGGTTTACAGGAGATGAGTTTGAAATCCAGACTGGCTGATAAGAGGCAGATCCCATAACAATGAAATTTTGGAGGGCTTTTGAGATGTTTGTGCTGGTTTAACCTCTGGGGTTAGACCACACCTGGTTGCCCTTATTGGAGCTCTTGATTGCCTTGGTAGAAAAAGTCAGATTCACCAGTTCTGCTACAGGCTGTTGTGCCTTTGCTCATTTGCTGCATTTGCTCACAAAGCAAGAGCAAATGTTACCATCATAATTTGGGTGTGGGGAACCCTAAACCAGAAACCCATCAACCTGAAGGTGGAGGTACTGAATGCAAAGAGATGGATTTGATCCAACTGTCCCGTGGGAACCCTTGGAGACAACATGAAGCTCAGTCTGGAGCCAATCTTGAGCAGTCTGATCCAGCATTGATGGTAGATTTGCTGCAAGGATCTCAATGATCTTAGAGGTCTTTTCCAGCCTAAATGAGTCTATGATCCTAAAAAAATACCTTTCTGGTTACAGAGGTTTCACCTCTGAGAATGGTGGGGATAAGGAGTCAGCATGAGTCAAGTCCAGCCTCAAATGTCAAAAGGCAATTTTTTATGCGACCATGAGCATTGTGAAAAAAATGTGCAGTTATTCAAAATAATACCAAAATGCAGGTCAACATGGGCAAAGCTGGAGCAATAAGAAGATTGAAAATACCAGGTTTAGCACTCAGTTTCTATGTGCTGGTTCTTGTTTTTCAGACAGCTGCAGATCAAAATCACAGAAATCAGCACAAAATGCAATGGTTGATACTTCTATGGTTTTTTAAACAATCGTTTCTTATAAATACAGAGCTGTTATCATCAGCCCCAACAGGGCATCCTGGGAGTCTGTACCACAGGAAACACAGTTCTGAGAACATGACCCTTTCTTTGCATACCACTCTCAAACTTGTTCCTGAGTATTATAATCATAGAATCACAGAAGGGTTTGGATTGAAAGGGAACTTCAAGATTATCTCATTCCAATCCCCTTGCCATGGGCAGGAACACCTTTGACAAGATGAGGTTTCTCCAAGCCCCATTCAGCCTGGCCTTGGACACTTCCAGGGATCCAGGGACAGCCACAGCTTTTCTGGGTAACCTGTGCCAGGGTCTCACCACCCTCATAGGGAAAAATTTCTTCCCAATATGCCACCTAAGCCTGCCTCTGGCAGTAGGAAGCCATTCCCCCCTATCTTGTGCCTCCAGGCCCTTGTCCAACACCCCTTTCCAGCACTCTTGGAGCCCCTTTAGGCACTGGAAGGAACTCTAAGGTCTTCCTGGAGCCTTCTCTTCTCCAGGCTGAACACACCCAACTCTCTCAGACTGTCTCCAGAGCCGAGGTGTTCCAGCCCTCCATNCCTCTGGCAGTAGGAAGCCATTCCCCCCTATCTTGTGCCTCCAGGCCCTTGTCCAACACCCCTTTCCAGCACTCTTGGAGCCCCTTTAGGCACTGGAAGGAACTCTAAGGTCTTCCTGGAGCCTTCTCTTCTCCAGGCTGAACACACCCAACTCTCTCAGACTGTCTCCAGAGCCGAGGTGTTCCAGCCCTCCATCCATTCCCTGTGGATGCATTATTTGGAAGGCATGATGAGGTTAGTGGCACAAACTTGCCATTAAAATCCGTGCAATTATTTAATATCAACCTTTCAAAACATTGTTTTTCTGCAGGATTAAAACAGGGAACACCCCTCTTTATTGTAACCTAGGGCAACTGCTCAGCCAGATTATTCTATTACAGAGCTCTGCTCTCCTAAAGATCACGGGTGCCCTGCAGCTACTTGGGCATTATCTGTTAGTGCTTTTACCGTGAAGTCTTCTGCTAATTTGAGATTCTTTCTCTGTGTGTTATATTGTGTATTGAACTTTTGGTTTTACTCTTGGAAATCACTCAAACGTTCAGAAAAGAGAGGAACAGACTTAAAGGTATTATTTACTCTCAAACTACTCCTTCATTCTCCAAATTATTTTCATTTAGCATCTATTCAGGCAGCTTATCTTTAAAAGGCTTCATGGTTTTTCTTTTTCTCAGTCATCCAAACAAAGTAACCTGCAGAAACAACCCGTCCCAAAGATAAGCAAATAATATTTACTAAGGGCAGGTAAAAATGCTCAGCTTTTATTGGTTTGTCTGCTAGAGACTGACTTGGCTGTGGAAGACAAATTTCAGTCTGTTACAAACACTGCAATTAATATTTTTCAATTTCAATTTTGCAATTAGTTGTAATAAAGTTAGATGATTTTACTGATAAGCTTTGAGGAAAAAATAATATGCCAGTATGGAGAATTTCTTTGTCTGCCTTCTGCCTGGTGATGTTTAAGGACAAAACACACAAGGTATAAAAACTCCAGACATTTTGTTGCCTGACTATGTTCTTTGAAGAAGCCTCGTCATGAAAGTCCTGTCTTCCCAACCCCAAAGCTGACGGGCTATCAGGAACTGACATCAGCAATGAAACAGAAGGCAATCAAGTTTTACTTTCAAAAACCCCCAACTATTTTTAGTACATATATTTCACTCCATCCTACCCAGAGCACTGCAAAGATGTCGCACGGAGAAGGAACAGAGCCAGGCCGCCACGTCATGTTCTGCACTGTGCTGAGGTGGGGAAGAGGCTGGGGAAGAGGCTTTCCAGGAACCAGGGATGTTTTTTGGTCATTTTTTTTTTTAAGGAGAAGCAGAAGAGTGTCAACAGCCCTGGCACAGGAAGGAGGTTGGCTGTGCTAGACCGTGCTCAGCGATTGTGCGCAGGAAGTGGCGCAACTCTTCCCCGTACACAGCGGCTGCTGAGACTGCAGCACCCTGGTTTTGGCTGGGGATTGACACAAGCCCCATGAGGCAGCTGTATGGGATCCTTGCCTTGAAGCAGAAAACCTCTTTATCTTTGCTGTGAGCCACTCCAGCCAGCAAGAGTTTTCGCTGGCAAAGCGTGATGGTGTGCACTCAACTTGTGAACACAAGCAAAATTCTTTATGAGAAATGTCAGGCTTGGTCTTCCTTTGGCTTGTCTCTGCTATTATGAACAATACCCTGCCAGCTGCAGGGTGGGAGCCAGGGTTTCCTGAGCTCTGACCTCAGCTTTCACAGGTACTTGCCAAAGGACCATTGCAAACTCCTAAATCCTCTGCCTCAGCCTCCCTACCTCGGTATGACCAACATGAAACACTTGGGAGCTTGTGAGTGTGCCAAATGTCACAGCAGATTGTCTTGGAAAGGGCACTTAGTTCACCACCAATCTCCAGAAAGGTTCAATCCAGAATACACCAATCCTGGCAGCTGCCCGTTCCTTCAACTCACAAAAAAATTATTTATTGTAGACTCTACCACATGCCCGGGCAGCACATCCTTACCTGCATTACCTAACTGCATTGGCTGTCCTTACTGCTGGATTATTATTTTATTCCTATTGTAAATCCTAAACATGTTAGTTACTGACATTGCTGAAAGGTTGATTTAACATTCTGTCCATCAGCCCATCAAGGAGGAGGAGGTCAGCATTATTATAACATTATTTAGTTTGGAAAAGCCTTCTGAGATCACCAAGTCCAAATGCTTAACCCAGCACTGCCAAGGCCACCACTAAACCTCATCCCCAAATGCCACATTTACACATCTTTCNTCTGAGATCACCAAGTCCAAATGCTAACCCAGCACTGCCAAGGCCACCACTAAACCTCATCCCCAAATGCCACATTTACACATCTTTCAAATCCTTCCAGGGATGGTGACTCCACCACTGCCCTGGACAGCCTGTCCAACACTTGACAACCCTTTCAGTGAATAAATTTTTTGCTAATATCCAATCTAAACCTCTCCAGGCACAATTTGAGGCCATTTCCTTACTACAATTGGCGGTTCAGGAGATCTTTCAATAATTGAAAAGATTTTTTAAACTAGTCAGGCCAAAGGGGAAATAGCCTACAAATTCACCCTTTATTTCAGGTCCTAAAATCTGCTCTTTCCCTTAGTCAATAGTTCTGTGGGTAACCATCATTTTTCTTCTTTAAAGGTGTTTTGGAAGAGTTTTGAAATTCAGATTTGCAAATGCTTATAGCTGAACACACATATGCCTGTCCTCTTGACTCATTCCTAACATGAAATAAATTATGAGAACTCAAGGTCAGAGTTCTCTAAAGTGAAGGAAAGAAGCATCACTACAGGCCAGATAAATCTCAAGCTCTTCACTGACCTCAGCTTCAGGGTGGCATAAAGTAGAAACCAGGTCAGCTTCAAAGAATTGAACCTCCTTATGTTGAGCTTACTGGGACTAAATGAGAAAGGCCAAACACAGCTCACACCCGATCTGGGGCCATGGAAAATCCCTTTTTAGGTGCTCTGACCATCATCATATGACCAGGAGGAACTCTGAATGTGCTGCTCAGTGCACAGGGTGGTAATTGATGTGGACATCTACAAAGCAGAGAGCACCCAGGAGCAGGAGATGCCTTCACCTCGCCTGTCTCAGGGACTCCTCTGCAATGCTTAAAAAACAGCTGCTAGAAATTGACTTGAGGAGTTTGAGCAGGGTAAGAAAATGCTTTCACATGAAGAAAGAGGGGAAGTCATGCTTGTCTTTAGAAATAAAGGGTTGGAAGGAAAAGATGGACCCCAGAACCTATAAACCTGGGAGGATGAGCTTCATTTAATTTCAGAACAACTGCTGAGGCCACCTTCCTGCAAGCACCTGTAAAGTAGCATGAGAGAGAGGGTTTGTAAAGACCAAATTTTCTCAGACCAGTCTGATTTCCTCTTGTGAGCTGGCAGCAGACCTAGTGGGTAAAGGAGAGACAGATGATTTCATATTGCTTCTTTTTATAAAGACTTTGGATCATGTCTCCTGTGGCAGTGTTTGAGAGACCAGAGGCTGACACAATGCATTGGGATAGGTGTGGGAAGTGATGGGAAGTGCTCCCAGAGAACTGCCTTTAATGGTCCACACCAGAGTGCAAGAACATGGGTTTCCACACAGCCTCCCAAGGTCCTGTTCAATGCTTTCACTTGTAGCTCAGCTGATGGAGAAAACCATATCCTTGTCAAATGCACATTCTCTTCCAAGCAGGAAATTAGTTCAAGGGCATGGGGGAGCAGGATTAATATTTAACAGGATCAAAACAAGTTAGAGAGATATTCTAGGTGGAAAAAAACCACCTTGAATTCGTGATGATGATAACAGCATCACAGCCATCCATTTTCTGCAGACATTCCTAGAAATTGTTCTCAAAACACCACCAGCAGCACCAAGTGCCATTTTACAGCAGGAACCCTCACAAACAAGGAGGAGGAGGAGGAGGAGGAGGAGGAGGAGAAGGGGTTTGCAATTCAATCCCCTAAATGTCTCACACCCCACTGATTCCTAAAGCAGGCCACAAAGCCACCCTCCTGCAGGTATTACAGCAGCATGACAGAGATGAGCCTCTGACCAAGTGACAGGACACCACGTTGCAACTTGTGCAGGGGGGAAGAGGGGGACTTTGACAATATTTATCAAATGCACTGTCCCTGCTGCCTCGCCTCAGGAGGGTTCTGACTCTGAAACCTGAACTCCTGTTGGTGGTCAATGGCAACTCAACTTCCCAGAGCAAATACTGGCCAAGGATGGGAAGTGGAGGGAAGTTTTCTTTCCTGTGTTTTCTGCTCTGCAAGGAGCTTTGGCCATGAAAGTGAAACTTGGTGACTGGGAGCATGTGGGGTCACCAGCACAGATGCTTACCAGGCAACAGTGAAAAGCAGAAGTTGAGATGGTCAGATTTCTTACACTTGAGTTCAAAAGTACAGGAATTTTCCTTTTTAAAAAGATGCCTGGGTGCAGCCAGGGGCCAGGAGCAGGATGGTGCCCCAGTCAAGTGTTCTCCAGCAGCTCACTGGGCATTATTCCCAGTCACTTCCTACAAGACAGAGCCATACTTGGTGTGGGGTGAGATCAGGAGGGGGCTTTGCCTGGCTGCTCCAAATCCCTAATCCCTCTTGGGAGCAATCTCAGTGTGACCCTGTCCCTTTGAGGGGATGTCACCAAAGGGACAGAGCAGCCATTTTATGTGGGCACTGTGGGGTGGATAAAGCCCTTTGGGACCAGGTAAAAAGCCACAGTTCCTGGAGATGGGAGATGAACTGGCAGGCAAGCATTAGCCCTGCAGCCTCTTGGCATGCCAGGTGCTGTTTTCCATCATTCCCTGCTGTCAGGTTTCTCCTGTAGGAGTGCCAATGATGGGCAAATCCATGCAACACCTACAGCAGCTCCCCAGCCAGCCCCAAAGAGACATCTCCCCTCCAAACATCTTTCTGGCCAGAAATTCGCTTCCTTTCATGAGACCTGGCAGAGAAGAAGGGCTGGCTGAATGCCTGTCCTCAAGTTTTGCCCCAGTGTGCTCAGCACTGCATCCTGTGGACTCCAGAGTAGGTCCAGAGGTACCAGGGGATGACTGGGGGTCCTGAGGCCATGGCAGAATGTGGGGATGGTTGTCCATGATCACCCATGTCTATATCCTGAGTCTAAAGGTTTTCGGCTGGCTACACGGTGTGTGCTTAAATATAAACTACTGTAACTGCAGCTACAGACACAAATCAGCACTTGTGCATGGAAGAGCATCAGCTGCAGCTCTTCACCTGGAAAATGATCCATTGGACTAATTTTCCTTCCTCTTTCCCCCATGTGAAAATGATGTTGGAGCAGACTTGCTGTCCCTACTTTGTACTGTGCCCATCAGCACAGTCCTGGCTGAATTTTCACATTTTCTTACAGAATCACAGAATTTTAATGATGGAAGGGAGGTCTTGAGATCAACCCCCCTGCCTGCCTAGAGCAGGTTACACAGAGCACATCCAGGTGGGGTTGGAATGTTTCTAGAGAGGGAGACTCCACACCCTCCCTGGGCAGCCTTTTCCAGTGCAACCCTCACTGTAAAGGAGTTATTCCTAATGTTGAGATGGAACTTCTTGTGTTTTAATTTATGGCCATTGCTCCTTGTCCTGTCACTGGGCACCACTGAGAAGAGTCTAGCACCATCCCCTTGACACCCACCTTTATATTTTTAGGTATTAGTGACATCTTAGGCTTGCAAGGTCCTCCTGATCCACTCTGGGTAGCAGGAGACAAGGACAGGAGGAGAACCCAGATGTCCTGGCAAAGAGGAGAGGATAAAAAAAACCCCAGCATTCCTGAATCCAGCTCTTACAGCTGCCTGTGCAACTTCACATGTTCAGTGGAGCTGAACATGTGAAGGCAGCTACTTAATTCTGCTGCTAATGGCAGCCCAAGAAACCTTGGTAAAAAAGAGAAAAACAGCCAACAAAACAAGTTACTGCATCAGATGAGCGGCAAACCCAACAAGTTGATGTCAGGAGTGAACCTGTGCCCTTTAAACTCAGAATGGTTCTGTACCTGGGGCAGTGTCATAAAGGACCAGCTGCAGAGGCACCATAAAAATGGAGAAAATGTCCCAGGGTACAGCTTGTGGGTGCAGAGGATGTGTTCCACCCAAATGATGAGCTCTGTCCCTAGGCTGAACTCAACCCAGTGGAAAAGTTGCCCCTACCAACTCTGCTGGCCTGTCCCATGGTCCATAGCTTTGGAAGGAACAGGTGAGTAGAGACACAGCCAGTGTACAAATTGATCTCTCTGGCTTTTAGGGTCAATTACAGGTTGATTTAACCTTTACTGGGAGGTCCAGCTACAGGGGAACACAAAGCCATCAGTGGTGCTGGAAAGTACCCATAGTCATGGCATTCCATGCCATTGATTTCCATTGTGTGGGACTTGGAGATTTGGTAAGAACCTTAAGCACTGATTTGCTCTTTCTAGGCCTCGATTTTGACTTCAGATGTTTGGTTTGGCTGGTGACTAGGGCCACTTAGGCAGGCTGAAGCAGCCCTTGCCACGTGCCCATCTGTCCAGGAGTTTGTCAGCTCACAGGGCACCACAGAACCAGTTTTCAACCAGCTCCTTCTCAAACAGCAAGTCTGAAAGAAAGAAATACTAATTGAAAAAAAAAAAAAAAAAAGGAAGAAAAAGAAAAAAAGGAGCAGCTGCACTTTTTTTTTTTTTTGCTGCAGGAAGTTCTCTGATGGGGAGAAAACTTCCTTTTAAAAACAAGGCATTCATTAGCATTTCTTGTTCTTCCCTTGGCAGTTGCCTCCAGGTCATCGCAATATTGCAGCCTTTTTGCACCCATCACCCAGCCTGCGGTTGCTCCAGTGGACAATGATCCCCCAGGAGTTCCAGTGGCCTCCACTCCTCAGGAACAAAATACAAAAAATACAACACTACTTTTACCTTGCAGTCTGCAGTCTGGTTTTTTTGGTTTTTGGTTTTTTTTTTTTTTTTTGCCTCTGTCCTCCCATGTGAGCCATTTTGCATATGTGTCTCTCCCTCCTCACCCAAACCACTCCTGCTGGCAGTAATTTTTATCTGTTGAGCTCAAGATCTAATACCAGCTAATATTTTATCTCCTGTTTCCAAACCACCACTTTGTAGCAGACAATCTAACTTATTTCCTCATTGCAATGATTTTTTATGTACCATAAACCATCTCTGCAGGAGAGATGGCACTGAGAAAAACAGCAAGTTAACCTGTATTGTATGAGGTTGGCAGAGAGGTACAGCCCTGTGCTGGCCAAAGCAGCAAGTCCTGGCATTTCCAGGCTCCATGACCCGCACTGGGAGAGCCACAATGATTGAGGCTTGTACTGACACGGGCAGAACTCTGTCAGCAAGAGTTGTTATTGAACTAAACTCCTGGCAGCTGCTGGTGAATAGGTTGACTTTGAATCAAAAATATCTCAGGAGCAGTAGAAAAGGGAAGAAATTTACAGGATGCATTTGTTTCCAAAGATGCCAGGAAATTATCCTGATCTGCAGCTGACAAATGCTTGGGGGAAGCTTTCCCCAGAGATTTGGATGGGCTGAAGGTGGGTTGTGGCAAAGGCAGCCCCATGGGAGAGCTCAGGATGTAAGTGGATCCAAGCCAAGCATGCAAGGAGAGGAGGGGAATCCTCCAAATCTCCAGGGGCAAAGGGGGAAATGACTATTTTGGCTGCTCATCTTCATAAAGGAGAAACTCCAGGTCCCAGAGCAGCTGGTTTGGAGACCAGCCTTGTCTGTGGGTGGTGTGGCTTCCATGAGTGTGTGCTGCACATTCCCTGGGGTCCCCAGACCGGCACAACCGCCAACACAATGTGGTCACCTCCCCCTGATCATCCTTCCATGATCATCCCTCCATGGTCATCCTTCCATGGTGATCCCCATGGTCATCCCTCCATGGTCATCCCTCCATGATCATCCCTCCATGGTCATCCCTCCATGGTCATCCCCATGATCATCCCTCCATGGTCATCTTTCCATGGTCATCCCCATGGTCATCCCTCCATGGTCATCCC
>VYZP01051489.1:0-17364 GCA_013400635.1 Hypocryptadius cinnamomeus | reverse complement strand
AAGACAGAAAAATTTAGCTCCAGACACACACATATTTGTTGGATGGTATGAATATTTGAAAAATGTACTTCCTTCCCTTTATAAAAAGTTAATGGTTTCAAGAAATTGCTTACTCAATGTAAAAATCTTTAGCAAAAACAAATTCAGGAATGCTTCATTATAGGTCTGAGGAATATCTGCACGGTGTCAGTTGCAGAGGGTGGATTGCAAAGTCTCATTAATGTTGAGGTTATGGCTTTTTTTGAATTTAGAATCCTCTTGCTTTAGGCCCTAAAATTTCAAGTGAATGTAAATAACTACCCTGGTGGGTCTACTTCAGTAAAGAAATATACATCTGCATTTGAGCTTGGGGACCTAACTTTTCCAAATGGTTATGACTGCATCACATTTTATACACTAAACACTTCCCTTTGAGATGATGCTTACAAAGGAAAATTCAGCAAATACCTGCACAGTATCAGACCCAGAGCTTTACTATGTATCCAGGCACAGTTCAACAGCCTCTAAATTTGTGTTTTGCATTTTGAGAAAGCATCAAAGATTTACACAAAATGTAAAATGTTTGTATATATCTATATTATGTATTTATGAATATTATATATTATTGATATATACGTACTCATGTATGTGTCTGTATGTTTAGGTGGATTTCTATATGTGTGTGTATATGTATAAAATTTGTATGCAAATGCATGTTTTCTGGCTATTCAAAATAGAAATAATAGATCAAGAATATCCAGAGGGATTAAATTCTGAACTTAAATGTACGTGACAGAGTTCTGAAGAAAAATACTCATTTTATGTTGTAACATATATTTCAAAGAAATGCATAACTTAGCATAATGAGTTATAACTCTGGAAGGGATACACTGGAACACCTCCATGCTACATCAGTGTTCTTTGATTTTTAGAAATCTTTTGTTCTTTCCAGTTTTAAACCCTAGAAAATCAGTTATCATGCCAACTTGAAAGTCAGATCAAATCAGTTATCATGCCAGCTTGGAAGTCAGATCAAATAAACATGTGGTTCCTTCCAAGGTATGACTCAATTTGTCCTTTAGACATTTGTCCTTAAAACATTGGACAGCAGAGAAGATTTCCTAAAAGAGTTTTCCTTCAAGGCATGTAGCATTCAATTGGCAGCCCACAATGCTTTAAAATAAAGCTCTTGGGAGTTTTGCTGGCTAAACTTAATCTTTCAAACTTGCTTGCATGTATATACTAAATATGTAAACATTAGGTTTGGGGGTTTGCAAAATCAGGGACAAATTTTGCAGATCCATATAATGCATTATACCTTTACTAATTCAAAGTATTATATTGCCAACTCAAACAATTCTGGTTTTATTTACAAGTTCCTTGACATGTAGAAACAGTCACCTTTGATATTTTTAATTTGTAGCACTTTCTTCCTAACCTCAGACCAAGTTTTATTAGGAGAATTTATATACTTTCAAAATCAGATTAAGCAGTCTTAATTAAAAGTCTTCTTTAATTGCATCTAAGACAGATTAATAATTAGATACCTTTCATGTAGAAGTTAATGCTTTTATAGTGTAACAAACTGAGAACAAATACCTCATTTTGCAGCAGATATTCCACTTGACCTCTGTAGTTGATAATAACAGAGACAAGGTTCTGCCTAGAAATCAGAAAAAAGAGGAAACAACATCAAGTTAAGAATTAGATAAAGAGAGCAGGTTTGGGTTTGTTTTTTGTTGGGTTCTTTTTTCACAATCTAGACATTTGAAATAATTTGAAAGTGATTTTATATTAGTATAAAATAAAGCCAAGTGTGTATGTAGACATCATGAAATTGAGCCTGGAAGTCCCTGGGTTTCTGGTAGTCTTTTGCCACAAAGAATAGATGAAATAAGTCTATTAATACGTGAATATACACATTTCCCAAGTTAAAGAACTCCAATAAGTGATTTGCTGTTTCAATGTATATTGAAATTCACTTCCCATTTATTTTACTCTTTATGGTTAAGCAAGGGCTTAAATATTACCTTAAAGAGGGATGGACTCAAGTACATGCTATATTCTTACAGCCAGATTTGATGATCTTAAGGCTCTTTTCCAACTTAGATAATTTTATGATCCAATGCCTTCTGTCTCAATCACTTCACAGACTTATGCTGCATAGAATCAGATAAAACATCTGCCCAAGATCTGGAAAATCTCAACCACTTCCGAAGCACAGGCTGAGTCCCAAGTACAAAAGTATGTTATAAAACAGGACAGCATTGCTACATAACCCATGAAACTTAATTTGCATGCAGTTCTCAAGTTTACATGCTCAAACTGTTTCAGCAACTGCCTTTCCATAGCATTTCCTAAGCAGTAAAATTTGTTTTACTTCTGTAGAGAGCCACTCAACCCTCTGTGGTTCTATGCCTTTGTCATGCTACAGAAGCTGCCACAAAATTTGTACAGGCAGAATGGTGAGATTTAGCAAAGCTTCACTAAATTAATTGGGATTATGAAGAGCAGCACACACCTTTCTACACTAAACTCCCCAACTGATGCTTCAGCTGTAAATCTCACACTTTTACAACCACAGGCTCCAAGTGCTATCCCCAACAGATAACCAGATTCAGATTTTTGCTTTTAAGAAGCATTTGTGTAATTTTCTGTGTTTCAAGCACTGTGAAATTCTTGCTGTTCTTCATTTGTCAGCTGGAAGAAAACAAAAACAGGTGCCTGTGAGGCCATTGCTGCGGCATCATCCTGGCAAACCTCCTCTGTAGGGTCAAATAATCAGGAAATTATAAGGAAACCTTAATTCCCAGTTTTACACCTTGCCTATCTCACTAATTAGTAAAAGGGACACATCATTACCTTGGTGGCCATCAGAGGTAGTTGGGGTTTGCACATGCTTATATGAAAAAGTTGAAATTGCAATTTAAATTCTTCCTTTGTTATTTGTTTTGCTCTATCACTTTATTCCTGCCTTTTTTAAATCTACTCTTATATCCTACACCAATCTTTTATTAAGGTTCTTCCTCTTCAGAAGGCTTAGAAGAAATTTCCCCACTCTTCCATCCTCATTGCAGTCTGGTAGCTGAAAGTCCCAAAAGTATTTTGATTTTTTTTCAGAGCTTCCAAGCAAAGGGGATCTGTATTTACAGAGCAACTGTGTGTATCCTCATGTATTTTAGTTGGGCCAACTGAGCAATCAGAATTTAGAATTGCAACTGCAGCCCAAAGTACAGATTTCATGGTACGCAATTAGATATTTGTTATCTATATTGCATGGCAGGAAAAGGAGACTCATTGCACTGAAATAAAACACAGAATAAAGAAAAGTTAGGTGGCCTTCCCAGTGCTGATACCACAGCGCATTTCCCTGGAGATGCCAACTATCCACTTCCTCCTGCAGGTAGTTTTGCCTTTACAGCTTTTTATTTCCAATCTGCACTGGCTTTATCTAGCCAGGCAGTTTGTATGTGGAGCAGCTGCCTGGAAAGTCCTCCTGTAATCCTGTTAAATCATAGCTAATACAAGTTGTCACTCTGCTTTGACCGAGTCTTCAGGCGTGACATCTTTTTCACAGCCTTACCCAGCTCAAAAATATATCTGAACATATGAGCTTGCCTTGTTGTCTTTTTCCATGGAGGTGAGCATGTTTATTAGCATGGTTAGTCAAAATGCAGGTTAAAATGCAGAATAATTTCCTAAATTACAATGCTAGTTCAGAAAATTAGCATATTTTCCATCAGTTTATTTTCCCCTGGAGAATTTTTGGCATAAAGTAGCCATAATTTTGCATCATTAATAGGAAACAAACCCAGCAAGTTGTAATGATGATTGAAATACCCCTACTAATGCTATCCTGAATCCTTGTCTGCCAGATAACTAATAATACCCATATCTTATCACACAGACATACTTCATACTTGTGCATCGTTATAGCTGTGTATAAATATGGCAAGCCTAACCAACCCATGAACATTTAGTACTTCTTTGATGTTAAGGACATTTTTTTTTAGCTTTTAGTGAGTCAATATGGTGCAAGAGTTTTGAAAAGGAAGTAAGAAAAGCACAAACAGGAGAGGCAGTCTTAGCTCCCAGCTGGTCTATATGGGAGGAGGATGACAAGTACATAGCATGTACTTGCAACTTTCATTTTTCAGTCTCTTGGCAGCAGCACCTACTATGGAGAAATGCTAGGTTCCCCTTCTAAAATGCTGTTTATCACCATTCTGCCTCACTAAACAGTGCCCAAATGCATGCCTGGGCCCAGAGGGTTGTGGTGAATGGAATTGTTGGAAGCTGGTCCCATGTGATTGTCCTCAGAGCTGGGCCCCTCACGACAAGAAGGACATTGAGGTGCTGAGTGTGTCCAGAAAAAGGAGCAGAGCTGGGGGTGGGTCTAGAGAAGAATTCTAATGGGGAGAGGGAGATGGGACAGCTTAGCCTGGAGAAAAGGGAGAAAAGGGAACTACTGCAAATGATCCTGTCCTGCAGATATCCTCTGTGCTACTAAATCTCATACACTTGTTATCTGCAAAACACATGTCTTCTACTGAGATCTTTAGAGCAAGGACCAGAATGGAATTTTGGGCCATGCTCCTAGGAAGCCAGATGGGTCCTCAGGAAGCAGCAGGTACCCCCCTCAAACGAGCCACTACCCCTCTGTTTCCCTCCATCTGCTAAATGACAGGTGTGTCATTTAAGTCTACTATTGTTGGCAAAGTACTTTATAACACAGTGATAAAAAACATTGCAAAAAGTGTCAACAGCTTCTTTATCTAAAATTAGAATTTATCTAAATGGAATACAATTAAAGATGAATGAGGAATCCATCTCATTTCGTGTTTGTCCACTACAGACTGGCTTTACAATCAGTCTCATTTTGACTGCCAAGTTAAAGGCTCATCATAGTTATTCTCCATTAAAAAAGAAAAAAAAAATTAAGAAAAGGTTTAAAGGTCACTGAACTGTGAAAATATAGTCCTAATGAAGAGCAAACCTACTTTTACAATATTTAATCTCAAAAATTCTCTAACAGCAATGCACAAATGAAAATTTTGACATCTTCAATCATGGGAATCTTTGGGAAAAATGAAACCTTAAATGAAAACTTCAGTAATATGAAAAGGAGACAATTGGGAAAAATTATACAGATCCAAAAAACATTGATTTTTGCTAAGCAAAACAACTAAGGTCTGATAAGAAAAAGTCTGAACTACTGATATATTGAACCAATTGTCTCTCTCATTGGTATCATTCCTGTCCCCAGCAGTTCCCAGAATTGTCTTTGATTCAAGGAGGCTTCCTACAAATATAAACAATTAGAAACATAAATACTGCTGAATAGCAGCTTACCGAATCAGTCTCCAGGCACAAGTGTCTTCTAACAGCTCATTCACACAGAACCTTCTTTGGTCATCCTCACACTATGGAAAAGAGGTGTATGGTGAGATACATTACTCTGATAAAGAAGAAGGTGTATTGGAGATGTTAACGTGGTATTTTCCAAAGTCAGAATGTTCTCAACCATGTTCAGGATGTTTTGATCTGACATTTTATTTGGTGAATGCTTTATGTTACACTGGGTGGCACTACACAGGTACCAGTGGGGCCAAGAGTGTACCGGAAAAACAAACTAGCTGGATTTAGCAAAAGAACTTTAAATTAGATTCAGTGGGGGAACAGGATGTTCTTGAATCCAGGCAGGGAGAATGGAGGCGACATTGGAGGATATTCCAGTGCCCTATCTACATGGGAGACATGAAGAAGTCAGACAACGTGGCCCAGGGCATACATCAATTCTGCTTTGGTTCCACACTGAGGTCGGCCAGGGAGAGATGGTGCAGAGTTAGAGGTGAGCTGTGAGGGGAAGCATCACCCTGGGCAGCTGAGAGGCTTTTCCACTTGAGGGATCTGGATATTTCATATTTCTTCCACCAGTAAACTGTGCCAGAAAATAAGGTCTTTTATTAAGTATGTCAGTAGCAAGTGGGTGTCCCAAGAAAATATCTTCATTGATGAAGGTGGTCTGACTGGCAAATGGGTGTACAGAAAAAGCAGAGGACTTTGCAGCTTGTTTTGCCTCAGTTTTTAATGCTACTGGTAAACCTGGGGCTTCCCAGTCCTCTCAGCTGGAGGAGAACAGCTGCAGCAACAGTAACCTTCCCTTTGTGGACACTGGAATTGTAAGGGGCCAGCTGCAGCAATTGAATGTTCTTAAATTCACAGAGCCTTAGTGGGATTCATACTGGAGTACTAAAGGAAAGGAAAGAAGAGGGGAAGAAGAGAAGAGAAAGGAACACAGCTCATTTGCCAGGGATCTCGAGCAATCATCTAGTGCAACAGCTGGATTATGACATCACCAATTATGGCTCCAATCTGACCATGGATTCACCTAACAATGGGCTATAATGTCACAGATGACCCAGCATTCTGTGCCAGCTGGGCCAGCCCAGGATTGTTCCCAGCCCTAGCACATCCAGGCAGTGTGAACACCCAGGAGGTGCACTCTCAGCAGCAGAGGGGGACTGGGAGGAGAAATCTCCCCCTGGGTGGCTGTGAGGCTTTCCCCCTAGAAGGACCTGGGCATTTCCATCTTTCACCCCCATGGTAGCCCCTGTCCCTTTGCTCATGTGACACCCAGTGCTGGGAGGCTTTCCCTCTTGAGGGACCTGGACATTTCCACCATTCACCCCCATGGTAGCCCCTGTCCCTTTGCTCATGTGACAACCAGCACTGGAAGGCTCTCCCTCTTGAAGGACCTGGGTATTTCCACCTTTCACCCCCTGGGCAGGCCCTGTCCTTTTGCTTATGTGACACCTGGTGCTGGGAGGCTTTCCCTCTTGAAGGATCTGGGCATTTCCACCATTCACTCCCTGGGCAGGCCCTGTCCCTTTGCTCATGTGACAACCAGCACTGGAAGGCTTTCCCTCTTGAAGGACCTGGGCATTTCCACCATTCACCCCCTGGGCAGGCCCTGTCCCTTTGCTCGTGTGACACCCGGTGCTTCAGCGCTGGCAAGAGGGAGCAGCTCAACACCCTGAGCAAGCCCCTCCTGCCAGCCAAGCTCCAGCACTCTGCACACATCCCCTAGCAGGACATGGCATCCACTGCCAAAGAAGACACGGGGCAGAGCAGCTCGGGCAGCCGGAGCCGGCCGCCACAGGCAGCAGCGCCGGAGGCAGCAGAGGACTCGCAGTGCCCCATCTGCCTGGGCCCCATGAGGCGGCCGGCCTTCGTCACCTACTGCATGCACAAGTTCTGCCTGGGCTGCATCCAGCAGTGGGCCAGGGCCAGGGCCAGCTGCCCCGTGTGCCGGCAGCCCATGGAGCAGCTGCTGCACTCCGTGCGAGGGGACGGCGACTACAGCGAGTGCGCCGTGGGCCTGGCCGCCCGCCCTCACAGGAGGGGGGACGCCGAGAGGGGCTCGCAGCCCATGATGGCGGTCGTGCTGTGGGCGATGCAGGCAGTCCAAGAGCAGCAGCAGCGCTGGGCTGCCAGAAGCAGGCCCGTGGACACCGAGAGCACTGAGAGGCAGGAAGCAACTCCAGGGCCCTCCAACAGCCATTCCCAGCAGGCTCCCGCAGCCTCACATGAGATGACCCCACTGAGAGAAGGTGAGCACCCAGCTAGCCCTGCTGCTGCTCCTCTGGAACCACAAAATGGCACTGAATGACTTTGACTTCTCAGCATCCCCTCTTGTACTTCATCCAATAAACAGCACAGTCCTTTCCAGAGTGTGTGTTTCATGACCAAAGAATGTTTCCGAGTCCACAAGGCCTTGGTGGGATTCACTGCAGAGCACTAAAGGACCTAGCTGATCTCATGGCTGGACCCCCTCACTTCTTTTCCAAAGGTCTTGACAGTCTAAGGAGGTCTCAGCTGACTGGAAGTTAGTCAATGTCATTTGGATTTACAGGAAGGGCACAAGGAAATGGAAGGGGATGCAATGGAAGGGGATGGCAATGGAATGGAGAGAGGACATAGTTTAGCTGGTAGGGACCTACCACTTTCATGTAGTCCAACTACCTCACCTCTTCAGGGCTGCCCATGAATGAAAAGCTCATTACAAAGGACATCGTCCAAATGCCTCTTCCTGAGGGACTGATAGACACGAGGCAACAGCCACCTTTCTGGGAACCCATTTGTTATGTTTGACCACCCAGCCTGTAAAGAATCACATATGTGTGATTGATAGGATCCAAAGAGGATTTGATGGACTACAGCAACAGGTGGGTTTATGTGAATTATTCTGATTACATATGGATGATTATTATATACAAGATCTGTCAAGGTCTTGCTTCTGTGACACTAGTTAAACTACAAACTGAGTGGAGACTTCTATAATGAAACATATTCCATATTTCAAAATTTAGAAGGATCATTTAGATCAGAGGTGAAGTTCTCTTCAAGAGCACATCATTTCACAAAAATAAACAGTAGGTGGGTATGTGCACAAGTGTCTAAGACAGCTGAAGAAACTTTAAAAGTCCAAAGTCTCTGCCTATTTTTGTTTTTAAAAGCATAATTTTTGCATCCTTTTATATGAATTCTAAGGGAAGGAAATTTTTTCCTACAACCTGACTCTCAGTCTGTGACTTTCCAATGCATTTTACAGCCACGTGTTTTACCCTAACAGCAACAACAAAATTAACTGTGAGCTCAGTGTAGAATACATCAGATCCTTGAATTCAGTGGGGCTCGAGCAGGTTTCAGTACACCTTAAGCAATGTATAGAACTAGGTCCAGAGTGAAAGAAACATGGCAGCTTTCAAGGCACTCTGCCTCCTCTGTTAGTTTTTTTTCTGGTCCTGATGGACTTGCTGGCTGCAAACAGAACCTCTCCTTTTTGTACCAGTGCCCTGTCACAAGCATGCCCTGGAGCTGGGGGAAAACTCTGTGTCTGTGGCTTATTCCACCTCAAGGGCTGCTCATGCTCTTTGCTATTATTAGTAACATGAAATAACTTCATGGCCTGAAGCCCTCAGAGCTGTGCCTGTCCCTGTAAAGGGGTGATCAATAATTCACTTTGAGATCTTCAAATGTCACCCTTCCCACTTAAACCCTAACTAGAGGGTCCACAAATTCTTTGAGATGCTGAATGTTTTCTAATGGCCTGCACTACACAATCCCTTTAGAAAGCCACAAATATTTAAATAATGGAAAAGTCTCCACCTTCTCATCATGACAAGCCTCTGACTTCTCTCATCTGTGATTATGCTCACAAGGTTAACACTTAAATCATTATGTCTGGCAAAATACTAACACTGATATATATGAAAAATAAAAAGGCATTTTGAACTCTCAGGAAATATCACTTCCTGTCTGCTTTAGTTCAAAAATCCTTTTCTGGAAGCGAGTGAGGCTCTTGTTAGAAACCTGTAAGTATTCTTTGCTGCTTGTTCATCATGAAGATTAATGCTTTCCTGAGATGATCAGAATGTAGGGACATCTGAAATCCTGAAACTCTGAAGAAAGTAGGATCGGCAGAGCATTCCCTGGAATTTCAGAGAGTGCTAAAACTGATAAATCTCATGGCTTAAAAAACCCAAAATCTAGTTAAAGGTCACCAACTAACTGAAAGAACTGTGATTTTGTGTAAAGCCCCTGGCCAAATTTCTTCCTTGCAATTGCTCAGCTGAAGAAAATTTCCTGCTCTGAGTACTTCATAGTAGAGTGATGGCTTCCCACAAAAGGAAAGAAAGAAAGTATTCACCTTTTTGTTTTACAAAGGAATTGTGAACACTTAGTTATTGGCCAAAGTTCAAAAAGTGTCTGGTTAAAAAAAAAAAAGAGTTGCTCATTACTTGTAAGTATCCACTTATATTGGTTATTAAACATAATAGTAACTTGCATGTACAACCAGATATTTTTAACTATGCAACCTGAATTCAGCAGTGTTATGTAAAGTAAGCAAAAGTCAGGGAAGCAGCCTCCAGGTGTCCTTGGTGTAGAGTTGGGCTTCCTTAGCACAGAAACAAGATTTGAAGTTTCTTAAGAGACTGCTAAACATATAATTGGGTTCCAGTTTTGAAGATCTATAGTAGATGCTGACCTAGAGAAGGTAAATAACTTTTTTTATCTATGAAATGGTTAAAATGTTAAATATCTCTACATCTAAATATTACACATATATTTGACCTCATTGTAGTAATTTTTTAATGGTCCAGGTAAGTATTGAGTTTGATGTTTCACTTACATTTTCCTTCTGACAAAACAGACATGAAAAGAAAGCCCCTACCCTTTTTTGCTAGACATCTGCATTTTGCTAGCCCCTACCCCTTTTTTTGCTAAACATCCACCATCTGACCCACACATTGAGAGACACAGGTTATTATCAGAGCCATACAAAGCAGATAATTGGCACTATCTGTGAACAGAGATAACACACTGCCAGTGCCCAGAGCAGAGCTGCTGCTGGGCTGCAAACTTTGGGCTGCAAGTAAACCAAAAGTAAGAATTCTCTGACCACCTGAAATAAAACAGGATTAAAATCTGACAAGACTTTTGGGGTTTTTTTTCTGAAAAAGTAACCCTTGGTCTTTTTCAGTCATGTGTTCTCTACAGTTGTTCACTGGATGTAAGTACAGGAGCAAAGCACAAATGCTCCCCAGAACATTCCAACTGCAGTTGGGATAAAATATGCAATAATATCTGCATTCTCAGGAAAGCAAATAATCTCTCTTGGATTATTACTGCAGGTTGCTAAGTGAAAGGGGTGGTGGAATTTCTTTCCTTCAGGGATGCTGAAGGAAAGGGAAGACAAGAAGGTTACTTACTGTTCTAGCCAAGCTGTGCTCCACATGACCAGCGTGGTGCAGGCGAAGCTGAATGCAGGTGCTTGCCTTGCGGAGGCTTTCATGGCTTCCCAAAGTACAGTCGCTGCAGTTTGGGGGAAAACAACAAATAAATGGTTATTTCTGCTTGCCACTTCCTGCTTTTATCCTTGCTACCTCTCCTAAAAGCACTAGCAGTTTAAATTTTAAGTGTAAAGAAGACTGAATAACACAAACTCAACTCTTGGCACCTGCTTCTGTGGAAATTGTTGGTTCTGGCATGTTTTCTAGTAAAACAAATACTAATTGCTTAGTTGTATCACTGACCATTAAGTTCTGAAAGAGAACAACAAGGACACAGAGAAAATATCCTTGACAAGATCCATGTGCTCCCAAACTTGGAGATTATTTAGGCATATTCTTCAAAGCCAAACAGTGCAGTATCCTGGTTATGAATGCACCACTGCAGAATGACTTGTAGTGTCTGACACCCAACTCAAAAATCAAATATTAGCTGTAGGTCTGGAAATCACTTCCATCAAGGCAGGTGACCCTTAGTTCTCAAAGAAGTCTGAGTTTTCACCCTGTGCAGCTCACACAGAGGTAACAAAAGCAGAGTTCATCTTTTTCTTTCTCAAATCATGTGCCAGCTAAGATCAGAATCACTCAGCTGGCATGGATCCTACAAACTAAGCTGCTGGTCAAAGATGATCCAGCAGTCCATGGCAGGGGAATTCCTTAATCTTATTTGCCTCTTTCCATTTACCACTCTTGGCAAACTTTTCTAAATTACAACACAGCCTTGGTTTGTCACTCTTAAAATCACTTGGAACAAAAATAATTTAATTTTTTCTCCCTTCACATCTTGTTTTAAAGAGGTGAAATAATTCAAGAAATATTTCAGGGTTGAGGCAAACATCTTTTTACATTTGAAAAAGTCCTTTGGGATTAATGGAAAGACAACAATGATTTTTACAAAGGCAAATTCATCACCAAAACAAGTTAGTACGCATCATCAGTTACAACTTTGGTGTGTGTTCAATTAGATTCAGAAGGCTTTATGGAGCCTTCAGCCACAGAAGCACAAAAAAGGATATTCTGTATTTACACTGTTTTACAGCATGGTAAATTGTTTCAGAACTCCCTGGGCCATGAAGGAAAGATGATTTTTTTTTTTTTTGCTTGAAAAACTCAGTTTAAATTTAAACTGTATTTCTACCTAAGAGGGCTTTTGATGGAATGTCTGAATAACAAGGGCAAGATTTAGTTTAAAAAAAAAAAAACAAACCAAAATGCTCACCCCTATGAATAAGTCATGGAAAATGTGACTTAGATGAGACTCCTCTCTCACATGGCAGCAGAAGTCTTCAGCATAAATGAATGCATAAACTTAAGTGCCATTCAGCACATTTACAGGGAACTTACACATCTTGTAAATGTTCTGCTCTCACACTACACTGTAGCTAACTACAGACTCTCCATTGAGGTTCCAAAAGCTGTAAATGCATATATAGGATTCTATTTTTAAACAAACATATTAAACATCACAAGGGACAAACTCATTTCCATCTGACACAAATACCTAAAGCAAGGATCACCTTTGATAGCACCTGCATGCAGCTGCAAAATTTCTTCATTTCAAGAGCAGAAAGTACAGATGTAAGAGTGGGAGAAGTGAACACCAGCACAGTGAAATATCAATACTGGTGCAAAGCATATCCCTGTTATAGCTAAACCCTTCTCAAATCCCTTTCCAAAGCCCAAGTGACCAATTCCCAGTTCCTGGGACTGTACCAATGCATGTGTTCTCTTCTGCTCCTCCTCCTCTCATCTCTGTGTTCTGCCTATCCACAGCTTCCCTGAAAGTTCTTCCTCTCCTCATTTCACCCAACTGTGTTTGCCTCATCACTGAAATTATGAACTCTTTATCTTTATCCCCACTGGTTGAGGAACACATTTAGTGCAGTGCAAGCTGCAGGTGATGCTCTGGGTGGTGGGACAGGACAGCAGTCCATGAACAGGCCATGAAGAGGCACAGACTATTTTCACCATGAAGGGGAGTGTGACTGCCAGAGAGCTCATAACTGATCAGACTGGGAAGTTCCCTTAACATTTCAGAACTGCCCCAACACGTGTTTTTCACTTAATGCCTCACTATTACTACTGCTCTTTTCACTCTGCCTCACCTCCAGCCTGTGGACAAGCATAGTAGTAAGAATATTACGGACATCCATGAGTCCTGAGTCANTTGTACGTTGCTTATAAAGGAGATTTTATCCTTTTTCTGATTCCTCCAGGATACAAATTCCTGTTGCAATGCCAGTGACGGGAACTGGTATAGCTAGACAAATACAGAGGAGCTGTAACCTCCTAGGAAGCAACAATCTTGAACCACAGATATATAAAACCTCTCTTTTCCAAGTATAATTTTTCCATGTCACCATGCTTCCAGGCAAAACAAGCTACAGCAAGAGAAACTTAATTTTGCTGTTATAACTGCTTTTACATTAGTGGTTTGTGTTAGCTTCTGCTGTGTCAAGCAGATACTATCCATCAGCAAAGTCTTTATTGACACAGCAATGCTGCCTGAAACACTGCAAGCAGAAGTGGCCATGCAGTTGACTTAATGAATGAATTTAATTTGCACAAATACAAAGAGAAAAGTTTTGACAGCTATTGTTACACAAGGGACTAGACAAAATGGATTAATGTCTCAACAAAATAATGTGGAAACCTGGTCTAGATGAAAAGTGTGCTACAAGAAATAGAAGTGTAGCTTTGCCACAGATTGACAAAGTAGCTTTTAGCTGCACCCCAGGCAGATTTGCTACCACACCAGTATTACTGAGATAAAATTGATATATCCCCTTTGGAGGATAACATGATTATTAGTAGCTGGTTTATAGCACTCTGAGCTCTGTAAAGGAAACAAAAATGGAAGTGTTACAATCTTGTTAACTCAACATTTCTAACGTTTCTCCTTTTTTTTTTTTTCTGAAATTACATAGAGAACACAGCTCTGATGAGAATGCCATGAAGAGAAATGCAGTCTTTGTCTTTAGGAGACATGGTAATGACTGGTCCAAGCGACTTGCCTGTGGTCTCACAAAATATCTAAATATAAGAAAGGGAAAATCCCCATAATTTGAGACTCCTTCACTGCTTGCTTCCCCACAGCAAGGTTCTCTGATGTGCTATAAGCTCCAAATCTTAAGACAGTTCAATCAGACTATTTTTTAAAGTAACTCAGCTAGTAGCATCTCTGAACGAGAAATTTAATCTGCAGCGACAAGAGAAAATTAAGTTTACTTTTCACAAATAACATATTCATCCAAAGGTGCTTGCTTCTTATGATAATCTGCATGATTATGTCTATGTCAGTCTATAATTAATAGCTTAAACTTCACTTTGAGTGAAAACCAATTATTATTTAGGTTTCAATTCCCAGAGAACAGAATTAGTAATACAAAAAAATGTCATCAATAAGGTCACAGGCAAGCATGTTAGAAGAAAAGATAAGCATTTAGATTTTTCAATTCCATTCCTCTGCTCACTGTGGTGGCTGAACTGCAAAGCAATGAGGTAGCTGTGCAAATTATACCATGTGAGGGTGTGGATGGAACTTTAAATACTCTGACACCTTAGAATAAAAGGATATTGGGAAATAAAGCTTATAGGAATTTTGGTACTACATTACTTTGATGATCTACATTACAGCAACCTATTGCTAGTACACACATCAAAAAAATAATAAGGAATTTTTTTTAAATGTCCACATTCTTATATACACTCATATGTTTTGTTTTATCGTGTATTTCAGGATGACCTGAGATTATGGCCTGTTTCTCTAAAAATAGAGGATTGGTTCATTGCTGACAGATGAGAAGGGTTGGTTTTGGCTAGCTGCTGGCATTAGGAGCCAGGAGTTGACACAAGGTGTTTAAGCACAATTTAATTTACTTTTATTTTTTCATTAAAGGCATCATAAAATAATATTTAGGGGTATCCATTTTAAATCTAAGGAAAGATAGGAAAGTGTGAGAGCAAGATTTAAAGGTGGATCCAGGTTTGCTTGATGAGATAAAAAAAGAAAACCTGCAGGCTGCAGCAAGGCCAGGTTTCCCACAGTAAAAAGACCAGAAAACAAAAGAGATTCCAAATCAGAATTCTGCAGATGGCTCTGTTAATTACAGACTGGCCTGCAGTCTATATGCTATCTTCTGATATCTTTAAAATTTGGGAATTTGAAATCTGATGTTCTGCTATGAGTCAGGCAGGATGTGAGCCCAAGGATCTGTGCATAGGAAGGGCGTGATGGACGGTGAAATCTGCTGCTGCTGGGTGTAATGGTCATTAGCACAGAGGTGGCTTTTTCTTCCCCCTCTCATTCAAAGCTAAATGGATTCTAAAAATCATCAAATCTTTCAGGTGCTTCTGCAGGAGGTGGGGTGAAGTGCTCATTAATACAATCCAATATAACAGCAAATGAAAGCTTTTGACAAACCCTGACAAAGCTGTCTGCCTCACTAAAGCACTCTGCTCTCAGAACAATTCATCAAATCACCTTCTTGGCTTCACTTTCGGTGGTTTTTTCTGGATTACAGTACAGCAGGAGTAGCAGAATATTTATTCCCTTTGCTGTGTTAGAACTTGGGGAACTTCTACTGGAATTCATCCGTAAACTGACTCCAAATATTTTTCTGGGGAAAAACTACACAAGTGCATCAAATCACTCTTAGCAATATTGGGAGAAAACCAATTTGCACTTGAAGATATCCCACACATAGGAAAAATTTCACCCTGAGGCAACTCCTCAGGCCCTGTTAAACTACCCAAGGGATCCTTAGGGTCTGGGGTTTCAAATTTCAGATCCCTTGAAGAAGCAGAAGAAAGGGAGCTGAATTTAACAGAGCAATGTAGAATTACAAGCTGCTGAAGTTTTAGTGCAGCTCAGAGCTTCGTGAATGACGGTGGAGGAGCAAAGTAAGAAAGCTGAGAACATTATTGACGTTGTTGCACTGCTAATGAGACGTGCAGAGATTCTACAAGTGCAGGAATTTAGAGTCTGCTATTGATGCATTCTCCACAGTAATGAAAACAAAACTCTTCAGTACATACTGCACTGACCTCACCCTCAATACAATGGTTCATTATTTCAATTTTTAGCAATTTCTTTGAGATGAGAAGAGCATCCAGGAAAAAAAAAAATTAAATCTCTGGTCTTCTGTAACTAACAGATCTGTGTATGACCTGGCTCTCTGCTTGGTGTTCTAATGACTTACACAGCACTTTGCTGTTCCAGCTCCTGCTTTACCGAGATTGCAAGAGTGGGCTTAGAAATGTTGAAGAGGCAATCTTGGCATCTTCAGTTGCCAGATGTAATTCACTATGAACATATGTAACATTTGGCCTGTGAGCCTGGGTAAGGGTAGAAGTGCTCCAGATGGATACAGAGCAAAGCTAACTCACACTGTGTGGCACTTGCTCTCACAACTGCACTGCTTTCATTAATCAAACTGACTTGCTCTAGGCTACTTCAGGTAATTTTTACACTCTACTGTAAATATGACTGCTTATAAAATCTTCCCTTTCAATTACAGACATACACCATTTTGTCTAGCACTCTTTGCACCTCTAACAGATGAGCTGTGATTCCTGCAGTGCCAGTACCACAGAACACTGCCAACCCTTCTGCTGAGAGCCAGTGCCCACAAAGCCCAGCTGACAAGTGCCTCCACTTTAGCTGCTTCAACACAGAACCTGCTCACTTTGGCTGACACCTGAATTTAGGCTGCCACAGGGCACAAAACAACTAGCTGAGTCCAGTAGTGCTTTCAACCACAAGAGCTTACCTGGATTAATGTGAATCAGAGCATTTATTTCCCTACTTGTAAGCTGTGTGCATTCAGAAAGACCTGCTTGTATGTTTAATGTGTTTTTTACTTGCATTCAGCACCACAGTGCTGACTTCACTTGTTTTGTTACTACTGCAACTGGATATGAAGAAAAACCACCTGCTCTGCAGCTGCATAATACTGCATAAATAAATATAATGCATAATATCACTCTTGGGTGATTTCCCCCTTAGAGGACTTGCTTATAACACCTCTATGAGATAGTGGAGGTAGCAGCATCCTTGTATCACAGATGAGAAAGACCAGAAGGACAACAGAGTCAAACAAACAATTAAAAGCTGCCCAAAGTTTCAATAAAAGAGGGTTTGAATCCTTGCACTGCAGCACACCATCCTCTCTGCAGAACACAAGAACCACATGTTTCAGGAGTTTCAGAAGCTACACATGTATCATTGTCACCACTAGAAATGAAGGGGTGGGACTATTTTCAGGCTAAGAACGATTCATTGCTCATATAAACATCACCCAGAGGCTGTGAGATTTTAGAGGAGCAAGCAGTCAGCCATAGCTTAAAGTAGTCACAAGTTTCTTCATAATATGCCAACATAGAACTTTCTAAACCAACGAACAGTTGCCACAAAATTTATTTTGTTTTTCTAACCTATCACCTTGACTTCTGCTGCACTGTGGGTACTTTTGTCCAATGGCTTCTAACTCACATGCACACAAATGCTTCTATTACAACTTCTAAACTCTTA
>VYZP01051485.1:38532-52196 GCA_013400635.1 Hypocryptadius cinnamomeus | reverse complement strand
TCTTCCTCTTTAGAAATTATCCTGGGCTATTTTCTGCTCTAGACAGATTCTCAGCAGCACCAAGGTTGGGCACATAAGAGAGGGGAGAAATAAAAGTTCTAGAGGCTGTCCACAGCATCACTCCTTACTTCCACAACAATGGGGAGGACATCTCCCAGGGTCTAATAGGAAACATTCAAGTGTAGTTTAACTTTTCCTTCCAAAGTCATTGACTCAGGAGAAAAAACACAAATATAAAAAACTGTAGTAGAATGGATCCACAAGTCACATTAACAGTTCTGTGGCTAGGCTGGAAATCCCCTGCCCAATCCAGCTTGGCCCTGTGCTCTAGTCCCACCTCACACGCATTCCAGCGATACTGACCATGTGTCCCTTCTCAGACATTTCCCTTGTCTCCCTCACACAAGCCACTCCATGGCTTTGCTCATGCCAAGGGGACAGAAACAGAATGACCATGGTATTTACAACCATGGTACTGTTCTCCCCACTTGTTTGTCCTCTCCTTTTTCCCTTTCTACCTATATTCACCTGCAGCATCTGTGCCATGTTGCAAAACTCAGCATACATTTTGGTGCTTTCAGCACATGAAAGTAAAAAAAAAAATTCCTGCACACACAATGGGACAGTTTGAAGAGACAGAATTCAAATTGCACCTGCATTTATTTGAGAGTCAAATTTTCAAGCGCCAGTTTCCCCTGCCATGGGTATGAAACAAAGCACACAAGTCAGTCTGCAAGGCAGCGCCATGTCTAAGCACATCAAGCTTCAGATGCAGATAGGAATTTACTCCAAGATAGTTGCAAATGAAAGTGGAAATCTCTCACTACAAAACTAACTCAAATTTTTATATGGCATAAATGATCACATCAGACTCGAAATTTGTTCACAGTAATTCAACATCCTATGTAGTGAGTGATGACTGTACCTCTAGTAAACTTGAAAACTAAAAGGTCAGTAACTTGTATGAAATAATTATACCCTGCATGCAGAAAACAGCTGTTTTCAGCATCTAGAGTCAATACATGTCACTGGTTGTCTGCAGAAGGGTTCTTTCTGTATATGGAGTTGATCAAAATGCAGATGTGAACACTGTTCATATCTAAATAGAGCTTCTTTTTACTTTTCATTTCTCTTTTCCTTCAAGAATTTTTCATTATAATGTAAAATTATTACGATGTGATTGCTGGTGGTATAATGTTTCAAACCCACCAGAAGTTAAGATTCCAGCTCAAAAAATAATCTAAGTTAATGCATTTTTGAAACAGCTTTTCTGCAGGAAAGCTTGGGGTACACTAAGAGCTAATGACCACAGCCAATAATCCAGAACTCCAGTTTCTTTAGCACACTTTTCAGGGCTAGCATTCAAGGTCTGACTGGAACTGCTAAAAGTGAATGAGTTCTCTCCTCAAACACACAAAACATATTGTTAAGTTAAATACATAAAAGTAGACAACATCCTAACAGCAGCTCTATTGTCCAGCTCATCTCCTTCCCACGTCTTCGTGCAGGAAGAGAAGCCTGGCCCAGGATGAGAGCGCCAGTGCTCATCCTGCACAGGGAACAGAGAGTCCTGCTCCCATAGCAGTGGGGCACAGCAGTCTCTCTCGTGCCCTTCATTCAGGTGGTGTTTATTCCTGCTGTCAACAGCAGCAGCGGCATGCTGACAGTGTCACCAAAACTGTTTTGACTTGCTGCAGAAGGAATAAACAAACTCACTGGATTGGGAACTACACCTCTCCACAAAATCCATCCTGCAACTCCTATGGCATTACCATATCTATCTGCACTCCTGTGTACTTTAGAAGGGGGGAACACGTGTGTGAGCATGTGCATTATTCTGCAACTTAGGTTCAGAACATTCAGCAATTCACATTGTCACTGGAAACGTAACTGTTGAATTTCTAAGAGCTTGGAATCAATTGAGAGTTAAAGGTCAGTTTGCATCAGGTTTTCTATTTAATGAGTAAAACTTAAGTGCTCAAAAGTATGTCTCATTCAAGTAACGTATTTAATCCAGCAGGTTTATTTCAGAGCAGCAATACTTTGAAAGCTATAAGCATTATAGTTATTGTCCTATCATAAGGAAAACAAAACCCAAGAGCTGTCCTGAGAGGTTTTCAGGATTTTATCACCTACACATAAGTCAAACATTCTTTTAAAGGAATGGCCTTAAAAATAGAAAAGCTATTTTAATCAAACCCCTGGACTGCATTATCTTGTCACCTGTATCCAGCAATAGCAGTCTTTTTTCTTTTAAAAGATTTTTTTTCTTAAAACATCCGGATCACAAATGACCTTTGGTTTTTTAAGTCAAACACAATGGAACAACCTAGTCCTGCTCCTCCTCAGGTCAGTGGAAAACGTGGCACTCCTTGCAGCACAGAGCATCCCAGCCTGTGACATGCACATGCTCTACCCTGCAAAGCCATTTATTTCACCCCCCAAAACGGAGTTCATGGACAAGGGGGGGCTCTCAGTCCCTCTGAGGATCAGGGCCAAGAGATGCTTTCCAAATGATCCACAATAGAATAGCTCGGCATGCAGCAGCCAGCTGACAGACGAGCGTCCTGTGGGAACAAAGCTCTCGGTTCTGATTTACAGAGTGAAAGGGCAGCAGTATCTCTGGCATCTTTGGGCAGGGATGAAGTAGCAGCTGCCCAGTCCGCATAAATTTATGAACGGGTGAGACAAGCAGGCTACTATCTGCTGGCCCTTTGGAGAGTGAAAGGTGTGACCAGATTGCACAGAGAGAAAGAGCTCAGGTTCAAACCCTGAAGGGCTGCATAGAGTCTGTGGAAAGCAAATTACCTCAAAGTGTAATTACCTGAAACCAAATGTAAGCAAAGATGTACAGTAGTATTCAGTAGTGGCTGGTGGAGCCCTGGAAGCATGTGCAAAACAAGTTATGGCAATTTTTTTTCTATGCAGTAAACCAGCGTGAGAGGCATTACAGTTTAAAGTCCATAAACAAACTGTTGTCAGGGAAAGGTGCACAAGCAAAATAGCTTTTTGTTAACTCACCTTAGTTTAGAGAATATCTCAACTAAGTCTAAAGATACTTTGTGTCAATAGCTATGAGAACCCTTTACTTTAGTTTGGAGTTTATTTTACTTGCTTTGATATTTATGTTTTACCATGACACTTTTGTACAAAAAACCTACTAATTAAATCTCCTAATGTAATAGCTAGGAGATGCAACACTTACTTAACTTGCAAAAATTATCAGATACTGAACATAATTTAAAAATATCTAATCAAAGAATTTACTATTATAATTTACTTGTAGTGTAAGGAAGACACGTCAGCCAGCTCAATTTATGACAAGATACGCAGACAAGACAAATACACAGTCTAGTATTTCAAATGGCAGGGCTGCAGGTCCAGGAAACACAGTGCTGTTATTTCTGAAAAGGTTAAAGTTAGAGCTCATCCCAGGAAAAACCAATGACATTGGTTTTTCAATGGTTTTCATTGATTTTTCAATGGTTTCATTGATTTTCTCAAACATTCACTCTTGCCCCTGCAACTATGCTTCTCTGGTAAAGTTTCTTAAGAAATACGACCTAAGAGAGAAGATGGGCAAAAAAGTGCAGATTCTCAAGCAATTGCTTGAAGTGTAATCAAGAGTAAGTTTCCAGATCATCTAGTCCCTGACACAGCATAGAGAAGAATAAGAATTTTAAAACAAAACAGCTTATGAATAACTTCTAGTACCACATCAAAACACAAATTTTCCTGTGAAAAGCATGAAGAGATGTAAAAGCAGAAGCCCAGAAGACACACAATAACCTGAAGTGTGACCCATAAAGGAGAACCTGAAAGGCATCAAGGGGATGAAGGGGCTCAGGTGAGCAAGGATCATTAGTCAAAGGGCTTCAAGATTTTCCACATCCAAGGCAGCAAAAAAAATTACATTCCCAATGCAGGGGAAGACCTAGACCACAGAGAAATAAATGTAACTCACAACAAACAGGAGCCAGCTGTCCCAGGCTCCTTGTGCTGTCAGTCTCAACTGAGTCATTAGAGACTTAACCATTTTCTACATTTCAGGGACTTAATTACAGACTTATTCTCTACGCAAAAGTCTAGGATTAGGTGTCTTCCCAAGTAAAATACCCGGAATACAGCTGCTTATCATGTTTTACACTAGGGTTGAATATTATCATTAATGACCACAGATGACAGTAAAAACTTGCCTATTAACCAAACTTCCAGATAATTTCCAGAAACTAATCAGCCATTTCAGACAGATCATTATCTTTGCAGTCACTCTCCCTCTTCACAGATTGCAAGTCACAGAAAAACTCTTGCATGGAGGACTGCTCAAATTGTGTATGCCAAGTTAACTCTAAATCTTTCAGGAAAACAGATATAGCTGTGATGAAGCCAAGGGGGTGAACTACTCCCATGTGTTTCTCATTTCCTAGTCAGCACAATCTGCAGTAGAAACAGAGAGAGCAGACAAAAATGCAGAGTTTTTTTCAGCTTTGGTGCTTGTGCAGGCAGTTATTGGGAGGGCAGCTGTTGAAAGATGAAGGCATTTCTCTTCCCTTTGCCTGTCAGACAGGTGATGACATCCCAAGGAACCTTACCTGAGAGATTGCACACTCATAAGACCACTATTAGCATTTGTCTTCTCAGGTGTCATCAGCTTTGCAATAATTCATCAGACTTGGTGATCATTAAATACCTTCTGCTATGCTCAGGGCCTTTGCCCTTGCCTTTTCCCATGCACCTGTGCTGCCTTTCCCCCGGAGCCAGGGAACAAGCCAAGATCCACGTTTCTCCGTAGGCTATATCTTCTCCTGTGAGAAGCTGCCTGCAAATTTTCTGCCAAGAAAACCTGGCAGAACTGAGACCAGAAGAAGCACAACTAAGTCCCTCCAGCCTTTGTACTGTGGGGAACTAGGGAGGAAGGAATATCTGTATATATGTTGCATGTGTGCGTGCAGTGTAGGCACAGAGCAAGGGCTGGACAAGAGGATCATTTATCCCAGGGCACTGCTCAGAGGAGAAAACTTAGGACAGAAACACCTCAAAAATTAGGTCAGCAAGTCATTCCCTTGGGGGGAAAGTTTTGGAGAGGGAGGGAAGGGCTTTCTGAACCACAGGGCACTGAGACTCAAGTGTGTGTGTTTCTATAGGGATGCAAGTGTTTATAGCAGCCAGCCCAGAAAGTAGAACCAATGCTGTGTGTGAAAAAAAAGCTTCTGAGGACTCTGCCAACATATATCCAAGCATGGGAAAACAGGTCCTCTCTACCCTGCTTTCATCCAAGCCTGCTTAGCAGAGATGCCTCCTTCATGAGACACCTCTGGTTTCCCCTAACTCCAGTGACGACGCACAAAGCTGGTGCTCATCTCTTAGGTAGGCCAGACTGCTCTCTGGAGAGGCTGTACCCTTCATGAAATACTGAAAAGGCATCTGGCAAACTGGTTTCCCACTTGGGCACCTAAGCTGCCTGACAAAAACTAGGTGGAGGGGGATTAACTCACCGTACCTCTCCTAACGTCTTTTGGTGGGGATTTCCCAAAATAAAGCAACATCAAAGGGGTAAGAGGGTTAAAGAGGATCGGTGTTAAGCATCCGTGTGTATTTACCCTAATTCCATTCCTTTGGTCCCTCTCTTCCTCACCAAAAAAAAAAAAAACAAAAACAAAAACAAAAAACAAAACACCACCACCACAGAGAAAACTCATTAAGATCTATAGCCACCTTAGTACAAAGTAGGGAATGTGCTAAGGACTATTGGAATTTTCATGAAGGGAACAGAGATGAAATTATGTGTCCAGGAGATTCAGTACCAAGCAGTTATTTGAGTTTGGGGCTTCTTCTTCTTTCCTTTTTGTTTTGGAGGAACACGTAAATGTCACGGATTTGGCTTTTCTCTTTATTTGACAGGTGGGGGAGAGCAATAGTGGGGGTGTTGGGTTTTTGTTTAAATTAGTGCTTTGTCTGATATTGCCAGCACAGAGGTAAGTGCTGGAGCTGTGAACAGAGAGGTCTGGTGCCTGCACCTTCCATTCCCATGATCCAAGCAGCAGGTGCCCCCTGCAGCACCCCTGCTGGCACCCAGGCACAAGCCCTCCCTGTCTCTGATGAAGGCATCATTGAAGACCAAAGAGTGGCACAGGAGGGGGCAGCAGGTTTTAAGCACAGAAGAGAACCCATAAAGTGAGAGGTGAGGAGCAGTGGATGGAAGGGTCACTCAGAGCGGGTGGCAGGGGCTGCTTGCAGCACATGAGAGAGTGAAACAGGGAAAGCTGCAGTATGGAAAAGTGACAGCTGCTGTGGCCATCCTGAAACAGTCAAGTGTCAAGGAACATTGAAAGAGCAAAACATCACTGAAATTTTGACAGGATATTGGGACCAGAATTGGGCTTGTGTCCTGGGTTGTCAGGAAGAGAAGGCTCCTTCATTTCAAGAACAGATGGTTTGATACCCTGGGATTGTTTCTGAATTAAGGATTCTGTTGATGTTTTGGGATAAACTTGCTTGATGACAAAAACTACCTTGATCAAATCTTCCCCAGATTTTCCTCATATGTTGTACTGTTCTGACACAAGAGCCCCAATCCTACAGCAAAAGATGATTCTGAGGTTTTTTCCTGAACAAACAAAGCAAGTGTTCATTTCCACTTTAAAAATTCAAGTTTGGCTTTGAAAATTCCAATAAAAGAAATGAATGGATCGGAACAGCCTTTAACAGACCCCACCACAATAGCACACATTCTCCCTGAGAGACCTGCCCATTTTTCCCCAGGTCCTTTCTAAAGGTCCTAGAAGAAAAATGCAAAGGGAAACATAATTAAGGAAAGCTGTGGGGAAATTACCCTTTTACCAATTTCCAGAAAAAATAATTCCTTGGGATCTGACCTAATAATTATATAGTCTTTATTCCTGCACAAGAGTGAACTTATTCTTATAAAAATAAAGGACTTATCTTTGTTTCCATTTCTCATTTCCATTCCCCCAAGCAAACCATAAGTTCTGAAATGCCTGATACAGACTCTCAGAGGGTACAGGTGAGATACTTTATGGAAAGAGTGATGTTGGGAGAGGATCTGAAAACAGGTGAATGGGAAGAAAGGAGTTGATTTGACCAAAGGCAATACTAATTTTGCACAGGAAATAGTCTGTGTACAAACTGGAGCTATCCCTCATCCAGCAGCACCACACTAACTCTGGAAGCAAACAGTCACTCAGGAAATTGTCACAATGAAGTCAATGAAGTACTGCTGGAGTAAGAAGAGCAGATGGAGTTCCTAATATTGATTTTGTATTAACTTTTATGGAAGAAGATACTTCGAAACCTTTGAGGGAAATTTACCAACAGTTATCCATGAAGCCTTGTAGCATCCAAGATAGACAATATAATTTTGGGTTTTGTTGCAAATTTTAATGTTTCTGTCAGTTTTTTGGACTGACCATATCTTTCTGGTAAAAATGACTAATCATACTTGGGATTCTTTCATATCTTCCCTCATTTTCCACCACCATCCACCTTCCCTCATTACTCACTTCTACATTTCTCCATTTCAGTTTGCTGATTAGTACTGTCTATTCTTTTCACTTCCCCTGCACAAAAGCAGTGAAAATATAACTTCACACTGAGACACATGAAGATTCAGGAACCAATTCTGCAAGAAGCTTCAACAAATCTAAGGATGCTAGCCATTCCTGGCTCCAAGTCAACGTTTCACTTCAATGCTCAACTGAGATCCTAAACCAAATCTTCTGATTAATTTCTTTGAAGCTTATATGCACTTCTGAGTCTTACTAGCTGTGGGAAGCTCAGGGGTGTAGGCAAGATCATGTAGGAACAGTTCCCCCACACTTTTCCTTGCTACAGGAGAGAGAGATCTGTGCACAGTTCATGCAGAGATTTCATGAAAAACAGGGCAAGAGTGCTCTTACTGAGTGATTGTAAAAGTAACCTGGTATAAATAAAATGTGCCAGTTTGCATTTTCATCCCAGACTACAGTCCCAAGCTTTAAGAACTTTTTTTGCTAGCTGCTGAAGATTTTCATATGTTCACAGCTTCATAAATCACCGTTATGCTTATTTTGCCTGTGAACTATTTTCTCTGAATTTGTGACAAGACATAAAGTTTCTGCTCTGTTCAAGTACAATCATAAATGTATCTTTCTGAACACAGAGACCAAATAAATGGTTCTAGTTTCAGTAGTAGTGAAGTTTTCCCAATATAAGCTAGTATGTTGAAGCAATACAAGCTCATAGCTAGCACACAATATAACCAGTCTATTTAAAAAAATAAAACAAACACTGCCATAACTCCACATTTGCAAGAAGAAAAAGTATCAGTTAATTGTCACTACATGATGATTTACATATAAGCAACAAGCTGGAGATTTACAGCCCAGTTGTTCTCATAACCAAGCCTAGTGGCAATGTCTCTCTGCTCATCTTAACAGAAACATCTGCCTAACCACCAGAGCTAGGGATAACCACTACTATCTGACATTCCAGTGGTTTAAAAGGACAATACACTTACAGCTGCAAATGTGCTACAAGCAAACAGCTAAATACTCTGCTGAATGCATCACAGTCATTCAGATTACTCAGATGTTTCCTCCTATCCTTAGTGACAAGCTAACATGGACCTTGATCCAAAAGGATCAAGCTTCTGCTCCTTATCTCATAAAATTTGATGGGGTTTGGTATATGGGTTTTGAGGCTTTTTTTTTTAACAGCTTTTCCTGGCAGAACTTACAAGCTAACAAATACTTCTAAAAGACCCGCCTTGTGCCAACAACTGATAGCAGAACTCAAATTCAGAAATACAGAAAAACCCCTTGGGAGAGAGAATCCAAACAGTAAAGCTCATCACTTTTGCAAAGTGCCGCTGCTGGTTCCAGCTCTCCCTCTGCATGGCTTGCTCTTCTTGGCTGCTTTCAGCACAGATTAGTAACCTTCAACCCTGACAAATATGTTGCCCTCATGCTTTTATGATCTCATAATCTCTCAGAAGGTGCCACATTCTGAGATTAAATACACCAGAATCCCAGTGGCAGAATAATAGAGATGCAGCTGTGATTAATGCCAATTAAAACAGTAGCAGCATGTGACAGCTGTTACAATTACTGTTAATTAGCAAGTTTTAAACCCTCTCTTATCAGGCTCCACTTCAAAGCATGCGACTAGAATAGGTCATGAGTTCATGATTCCTTAGTTCTTTGAATGACTTTCTGCTAGAGAACTACTACATGAAAGGCTTTACCAGAAAAGCTTTGCATGATCTGTTGGTATTTCCCTGGAAAACAGCTCGTAAAGAATAAAGGAACTTCAGCTATGGGGCGAATTTGGGCACAGGACACTGCCCAGATGAACTCTTAAACTCAGTTTGCTTACAGTGTTCCCCACAGCATGTTAAATTTCACCTATAAATATACAAGTTAAACAATCCAAGTAGGTATCTACAATAAAGTCGCACAAATATCAATCAAGAGAGAAGGTTGCTCTTAAACCCTACTTGCCACATCTCGCACCAATTTTAGAAACATGGCATCCTTTCCCCTTCTCCCACCACAGCAAGAAGTGAGGCCCTGCTTAGGATTTGTTTCTATCGCACTGGGAGGTCTGCCTCAAGCACGTGCAGACATGCGGCTGCACCTATCCCAGGAAAATAAACACTTCAGGGATGCTGCCAGGCCCAAACATTGATGCTATCAGCCTGGTAGAACAGTCACTGGCATGCTGGGACCCATGCTGTCCCGGGAAACATCATCCCACATGGGTGCACAAGTCCACAGGGGCCAGGAGCCACACCCTGCAGCCACCCCCTCTGGCAGGAGTGAGTAGGATGTGGTCAAAAGGCAGCAGTTAGCCCCCAGGTTAAAGAACAGACCTTGGCACTGGCTCACAATAATTCTAATAAACACAGCAATTAGGGATAGCTTCAACTATATTGCTTGAGCAGGTTATCTGGGCTCCAGCACAAGGTGGGCACATCTTAGGCCCCAACAAACCTGCCCTACCCAGGTAGCTACCAGTTGTTACCTAAATCAGCATCTCACCCCTTGTCCACTAGTTATGTCACGGTAATACACATGCCATGGGATGCAGGAATGGCAGATCTAGTGTTGGATGTCAGTACAGACCAGAACAGCCATCATGTCCCCAGAATGATGAATTCAGTACAAACTTTAACAACCTTAAATAAAGAAAGGCAATTAATCCTCAAAGCTCTTTCAGGCAATGGCCAAATGCTGCAGGGATCTCCTGCAGGCCTAGGGATGACCAAGGGCATTTGACATCACACAGGGGCAGGCAGCTGTGGCCCAAAACACAGCTGCTTCCCCAGGCATGCAGCCGCTTGGTGCATATTCCTGGTACTTAGAGGACTTCCGAAGGCACTTGCTTCAACAACAGCATGGTCTCCTCTGTTACTAATACCAAAGAAACCACCACTTACTGCCTGAGCAGTCATACTGCGACTAGGAAATCATGCTTCATATTTCAAAGGTAACTTAGAAATTACAGTATGGAGCGCTTGACATCTTAAGAGATCTATACATCATGTTGACACATATAAACAAAAAATGAGACCAGACTGCATAATGTCAAGCAGCTTTTTAGCTTGTTTTAAAAGAGGCAACCTTTACAATGTAAAGACACACTTTATTTAGATCTGAATGGGTCATTTTTCTCTTCCTGTTTTTTTTTTCTGACAGCAGACAGTCTTTTTTTTTTCTTCACCAAAAAGAGTTTTATCTCAAGCAGCTCCAAAACTTTCATGATTAGTATAGAAAAATATAATCAATTCTGAAGTTCTTGTAGTTTTTGTTAGCTTTTAATAGAACTATGGAAATCTTTCAGCAGCTACTTTACTTTCCATCAAGAAAGAGTGCACAGGGCTCTCAGTAACGCTTCTTACCAAGAGATTTGTGCTGGCAGCACAGGGAGAGGCAGGTACATTATTTTGTGATTAAGAACTAGCAGGTTTGCTCTCCATTTATTTCAACCATCCTATTAGTGCAGCTAAGACATCTGCCTAACATTTCCTTTCACTCTGGTTCACGTGAGCTAAATAACACATAAGCTAAAAAATGGGCTTTCAGCAGCTTTTAATAGCAAGGAAAAATAAATTCCTGCAGTATTATAGATGGACAATCTCTGTCTTGACTTCATTACCTTCTGTTATTTAAAGAAAATTAGTGGCTTTGCACTGACAAAACCCATGCAAAAGGGTGATGTGTTGAGCTCATTTTATCCAATATGTGCAGTAAAGTTTCAGTTAATGATCTTCCACTTAAAATACTAGGACTCTGTGTCACCATAAATGGTGTAACCAAGGCATTCGTTTCAGCATGCCTAAGTCCCCAACCTTTAATGGAGGCACCATGTTGTATCCACTCCTCTGCTCTGCTCAGGGTGGGAGCCAGGAAAAGCTATTTGTGCACACAGCACCCGGTGCACGCCGTACTTCCATCCCTCGCCCATCTCACAACTACATGTAAATAATTTTGTGAGGGAGGTAGCACAACCTGAACAGTATCACTGAGCCAAAACAAGCACTGCTTCTTGTAACGCCTTCTCCCGTCCCGTCTGGTGTGCACACGTACATAAACAGATGCATTTATCAGATGCCTGTGTCTTTATTGTACAGATACCATATACCCTTTTCAATCTGTTTCTTCTCAACAGATTGTTCTGTCATTGTCCCATTTGTTGCCTGCAAAGAGGCTGTACTTCAGGAACTTTTATTCCAGGTACCTATCACTAGATTATCTGTACTGAAAAAAGTTAAGATTACTTTTAAGCGAACATTTACTTTTATGGATAATGCTCTTTAATATTTCTAAAGCAGATCACTTTGGGGAGTATTTTACTCCCCTATACTTAGAAGAAATCTCTTTCATGCAAATTACTCTTTCTTCAAATGGCACAGTTAGGAAAAAAAATACCCTATAGTTAAAACAAAATCTAATTCTTTCAGACATTATTTCTGAGTCACAAATCTGTTGCTCCTGCAGATAGAGGGACATGGTGCCAAGAAAGGCTGACCACTTCATCACAAATGCTTCATTTAGTGGAAGATAGTTGTGAAATTTCCCCTCAGTAGGCAGACGACTGCAGTGATGGAAAAGCCATGTTGCCCAAAGGGCTTCACAAGAAATTTTGTGTTTGTTTCTCCATCTTGTCATCCAGTAGAAATTTAGAAGATGCCTTCTTCAGAAATATTTGTCCTGGCAGCTCATCCAGACAACATTCAGCAGACCCCTCCAAATTTCCAATAAACATCTCAAAAACCTTCACTAGTCCCCTGGAGGTCACAGGGATTGATTCTCATTCCCATTCTATCTAGAGAGTTGATTGTGATCTCCTCTAATGTGCTACAGCCCCTGGCCTGAGATTTCCTTCACAACTAAGAGCTTGGAGGGTTATGTACATTTCAGACTGATGGAGAGCAAACAAGTGTTGTTGATGTGCCCACACTTGGATCTGGAGTCCACATGCACGGTCCTCACCCTATTCCCTGGACAAGGAGAGCAGGGAGGGTGCAAGTGGTGCAGGATGGGCTGTGCACAAAGCCTAGGGCATGCAGCAGGAGCTGGTCTCGCCTCCTGCATCCTCTCCCTGCGTGGCCTGGGACTTACACGGGGGGATGGGAAGGGGGAAAGTCGCGTAGGGCAGATGAGGTGGAGCAGGCGATTGGGCAGAGTCGGGAATAGGCAGCTCAGGGTGCCCCTGACGGTGGCAGTGTCCAGACGGGGCTCGGCTCCCCTTTCTCCGCCCTGCCAGACCGCCCCTCGCAGGGGGGTGCAGGTCTGGGCGCCGTCGCTGCATCAGGCAGCCATGCCCGCGTGGTCTGGGACGTGCAGCGGTCACCAAAGGGACAGCCCGGGGCTGCTGCCCTTCCCCGGGAGAGAGAGACGAGCCGGTGCGCACACGTATCAATGCACACCCGTAACCACACACATACGCACACCGGGGATGGAGGGCGTACGAAACAAACCCGTAACCAGGTGTCAGCTTTGGGGGCGGCCCGGCCCGGCCATGCCCAGCGCGGGTCCCTCCGTCCCGCAGCTCCGGCGCTGTGCTCCGGGGTCCGGGACCGACCCGGTCTCCTGGGGGTTTCGCTTCTCCATCCCATAGCCGAGTGCCTTCCCCCCACAAAAATAAAATATCCAGAAGCAAAGACTATTTTAAAAGAGAAGCCGCGCGAGGCGGCAGCAGCGGTCTCCGGACCGCCCGCACAACCCCGGCGCTGCCCAGCCGCCCGCCCGGGCTGCGCCGCGCTAATTCCGCAGCACCGGAGACATGAGGATCTCATACCTCCGGACAACTGCGTGAGTCATAAATACACGGCGCAGGGCTGAAAGTCGACACTGTTTACAGCGACTTTGCCGTGGCCTTCGGCGAGTCAAACCACCACCCCCCGCGCAGGGGCCGGGCTGCGCGGAGGTTCCGCGTTCCGCATCCCGCACCCCGCACTGCGGCTTCCGCGGGGCACTGGCGGCGGCGGCGGCACCTGCGGCCGGCGAGAGGCGAGGAGGGGGCGGCCTCCCCGCCACCGCCAGCCGTCGGTCGGTCCGTCAGTCAGTCCGTCCGTCCGTCCGCGCGAGCGCGGCGAGCGGCGCTGGGGAGGGACGCGGTGTTGGGTTACCCCGGCCCGGCCCCGCCGCCGCCGCGGGGCCAGC
>VYZP01051485.1:0-38188 GCA_013400635.1 Hypocryptadius cinnamomeus | reverse complement strand
CACCCCCTCCTCCATACGAGTTCCCCTTCCCCCCTCCTTTGAGCGGAGAGGGTGCCGGCAGTCGGACCCCGACCTGCCCACATGAATCGTCCGGCCGGCCGGTCGACTCCGCGGCGTTAATGTCCATCTCGGGTCCGACGAGACCAGCTCAGAGGTGAGGGCGAGGATGGGTGCGCGGGGGTGAAGGCGGGGCGGGCGGTCACTGTCTCCGGGGGCACCCCGCAGCTCTCCGAACACGACGAGGTGCGAAGGCAGCCGCCGGCGGGGAAGGCGCGCACCGAGCGGCAGCCGCGCCCTAAGCCCGCCGCTGGACCGGGACCTCCGCGGTTCCCCCCCGGCGGGGCTGCTCCTCCCGGGCCGGACCCTGCCCTGTGCCGCCCGGGCCGAGCCGAACCGAACCGGGCTGGGGGCAGCTGTTAGCCCCGGGCGGCGTGCAGAGGGCAGCGGGTACGTGCCGTGGCAGACTTCGGGCAGGGCGGCCGGGGAACGAGGAGAAGAAAAGAAAAAGGGACAAGGGAAGGGAAGGGGACAAGGGACAAGAAGGAAAGAGAAAGAGGATCGATGGAAAAAAAAAAGAAATAGAAGGAAAGAAAGAGTAGGGGAGGAGACGAATACAAGGAGTGGGAAATGAGAAGGGAAGAGGAAAATTAAAGGGAGATGGAAACAAAGAGGAAGGGAAAAATGAAAGTGGAAGGAAAAAAGGGAAGGAAAAAGGAAATCTTGAAGTAAGGGGGAAGGGAAATAGGAAGAAAGGAGGAAGACAATAGGAAAAGAGGAAAGAATGGGGAAAAGGAGGAGTATAAGGGAAAAAGGTGACAAGTGAGGATGAAAGGAAAAAGAAAAGGAGAGAAAAAATTAAGAGCAAAGAGAGGACTGTAGGGGAAGGGAAAGGGTGGGGGGAAGAAGAAAGAAAATAAGAGAGAGGAAAAAGGGAAGGAGATGAGGGAAGGGGAAAAGAGGGAAAGGGAAAGGAAGGTTGGCTTGTAGCCCATCAAGTCTGCACAGACCAGCACCCCAGATCAGCCCAGTCCTCCCCAGTCCAGCCTGAGAACAAGTGTCTGCTGCTGCCCAGGTGCTCAACAAGCACAAGGTGACCTGCCAGCCAGTGAGCACAGGGGCATGGTCACACTCCCTGTCCTAGAAACAGACTTCTGGGGCCTGCATGCCTGCCTTCTCCAATGCAGCTTTCTCAGGCATAAAGGGATTGGAGGCCATCCTGTGCGTCCCTCTCCCACACCACTTGCTGGGGAGAGCCCACCTCACTCCTCTGGCAGCACGAGGAGCAGCTGTTGTTCCATCCAATGTCCTCAGGCCTGGCCTGGGTGAAGCAGTGTGATCTGGGGTGCAAGACTGCTTAGCTTTGTCTCGGGGCTGGCACGGCTGGGGCAGGACTGGGGGAACATAGCAGCTGGGAGCTAACCCTGCCTCTCCTTTCTGCCAGGGGCCCGTGTTGGAAGGAGATCTAAGATGAAGTTATGGGATGTTGTGGCTGTCTGCGTGGTGCTGCTCAACACGGTCTCCACCTTGCCCCTGCCCACCGGTAAGACGCCTCCCAAGGGGTCCCCTTCAGTGGTAGAGGGACCTGAAGATGATCTCTCCCCCATCAGCCTGCTGCCTCCCTATGCTGTGCACAGTGACTGTAAGAAACATTCCCCTTTGTAGCAACTGCTGTCTGTCTTGCTAAACTTGCTTCCCTTTGCTCAGGCATCAGGATGAGGAAAGGATCCTCCCATTTTGTGCTCCTGTTTCTCCACATGCGGTGTCATTGGCTTTGGTCTTGCTTGAGCAGCTCCAAACTTAGTCATTCTCCAAAGCTGGGGGTTGACAATTGCAGTTGCAATGCCCCCTGCCCACTCCAGCCCTGCCTTCCTGGCAGTCTTAGGATCCCTCTGGTTGAAAAACATGGGGAGGTGGGTGGTACAAGTTTGTTGTATGCGGAGGAGCCGAGAGGAGGATCTGGTTCACACCCCTCGCAGCAGAGGCACTGAAACTCCTTCTCCCCCGCCTCAGCCTCCTGTCCCTGCTCAGACCGGCCAGTGCAATCATTCTCTGCCTGTAGTGGGCGCAAGTCCTGATGGAGGTTTGGCTCCGTGATGGGAGGCACTGTACACATCCTGGAGTACTGCTGAGCTTCATTAAATCCTCCTTGGATTCTGATCTCGAAATTAGTGTGTCCGCATGGAAATTTACAGAAGAGTAGCTGTGGCAGGGTTAGGAGCTTGATGCAGAGCAATCCACCTGAGCTAGCTCACAGAAAGACAGTTTACAATCCAAATGACAGATAATAACGCCTTGCTAATAATAGGTCCTGTACCTACAATAGCAGGTACAGGATTTTCACAGTGGTATGTGAGCGTTATGTTAGCTCTGGTGGCTTTTTAAAGAGAGAGGTGATATGACTCAGTAAGAAGTGGTGGAATACTCACATGAATAGTGGAGACATTCACTTAGCAAAGGCGCAGACGCAGTTTGAAGGTTGCTTCTTTTGCCCTTGCTCATCCCCCTCTCTGTTTAGCTCGTTACAGGATACAGACAGTATCCAGTAATTGGGATTCATTTCTATCTCCTTTTCTGGAGGCATGTCCTTTCCCTGCGCTTGCCACTGCTCCAGTCACAGGCAGCCACGCTCTGGTTTCTGTGGGAGCAGCCAGGCTAGCGCAGTGTGGAGGCACCAGGCATTTGCTGTGACTTCACTTTGACCCCTCCCAAACACCCATCTCTTCCATACACACAGGTTTATGCTCTTCCCCATTTAGTCTTCTCTCTTCCCTTCTCTTGCTAGTGTTTCCCCCCTGCTGGAATCTTGCCTAGGCTCCCGCCTCCGCATGTCCCAGCCTGGGCTCCTGCTGCTCGCAGACTGGCCACCCTGACATCCTTTCAACCCCTCCACACAGGAAGGTTGGCCAAAAATGTTTCCTCACAGGGCTGCAGCCTGCCAGGATCATGGGGCTGTCACACATGGTGATCTTCTCCATGGCAAGCCATGTGGTGGATAAGTGCTGTCCTGCAAAAGGCAGCGATCAGCTTTTCAGGCCACTGTGCTGTTCCCCTCTGTAGAGGCTTGCTGAGGTGCTGGTGGCAAGAAGAGCATTGTGGGGAAAGCATCATTAGTCAGTTTGTAGCTCTCACATGAACTTCAGGATGGGAGAGCATTAATGCTCTGTCTTTCCAGGGTGATAGTGTTTGTGCAATGCCTGCTTTTATCTTGAAACTACCTTCTGGGAATATGGTCCCTGGTAAGCTGATTCCTCTACAGCAGCTCAAGGGGATAGGCAGCAGTAGTGGTTCTCTCAGTTTCTAGTATCCAAAACTTCTCATCATTGCCTTGTGGCATCATCTTTTTCCTTTCCTGTGGATTGGATAAACAGGAATCAGGAAGAAAGACAACTTGTGTTTTACCTGAGCTATGGTAGTATCAATATTTTCTGTTTCCAGGGTAGAGACATGGGCTTAACCATGCAGAGCTGTGTGAAAGGTTATTGCCCAAGATAGTCATTTGAGAAAGGTCTCATAGTTTGGTCTCAATTTTTTAACTCTGTGTATCACTAACAAATGGGCCTGGCTGCAAGAGCAAAGGAAGCAGTACTGTTCGTCACATCAGAAATTGAGGAAAACCCAGGACATTCCTGTGGTCTTTGTAGGGCAGTAGTTAACACAACAGTCGAGTCTGAAAGTTAAAAATTCATCTCTATGTTGCCAAGTCAGATGAGTCAGAGGAGACCTGCAGAAAGGTGACTGTAAGAGAGCAGTGAAATACTCTGATGCACTTTTATGCTGTTTGTAGTTGATTTAAAAGTGTGCAGTGTCTGGAAAACAGTCTGCAAACAGGCTGTGAAGCTGATCCTACCCAGGCACATCACTGCCTTCCTGCTGCAGCAGCACTTTGCTCAAGTCACCCCCATCAGTGTCTTTGACATATTTGTTCTCTCCACTTAAAATTTGGCAGCATGCACCCTTCAGCACAGGAAAGACATAGAGCTAAGTACACAAGAGGAGTCAGTGTCTACACCATGTACATTTCCCCTTCCACTTGAAGGTTCCTCTTGCCATCAGAGCACAATGTGCCACAAGCACAGAGGTGTGCTTGCAGCTCCCTGGACATCTGCTGGCGAACCTGCCATGTATTCACATCTCTGTGGGTGCTGTTGGTCAGCTGCTTTGCTAAGGGCTTTTGCAGGACACAGCTCACAAAGTGGTGGGAGCACCATTATCATATGTGTTGCCATATGCACAGAGCAGTGTGTGGGCCCTGAGCAGGCCTGGGTGCTGTGTGCATTGAGAGAGGAGCACTGCTGTCCCCTAAAGCAATCCCTTTGCAGGCTGAGTGTAGCCATTTTGCTCCAAGGTCCACTACTCTTACTCCAGAGAAGTTGTGTCTCCCACACACCTTTTGCATCAGGGCTTAGTAGGATTGTGAGGTCAAGTCCACCCCTAAGGGCAGGCCAAACAGCTTGCTGCAGAACACATCTGTTTCCCAGGCCCTTGACAACTTTTCGTGCTCCTGTTTGATGGGATTGCTTTCTCTGCAAAGCACTGATCTTGAGGTCACCTGATGTTACCCCATCCCTTTCAGGTTGGCTTGAAACCTCCCTTCATTTCAGGCTCCAGGCAGGGTTCTAACCTCCTGGGCTGATCAGGTGTAATGTGCTGACCTTTGCTGTTCAGGGCAGTAATCAGAGATGACAGAGGGTGCTATTGCAATTGCAGTCTTCTGCATTTTTAATTGGACTGGAGGCTGGAGTATCCTCCACAAATGCAGTGCATTGGAAATGAATCCAGTATTTGTAGGTGTTTTCGCATCAATATTCATGGGATAGCTTATTTCACACCCACAAAAACCAGAATAGACGTAGTTTGTAACTGTTTCATTGTTTCCCTTATGCTACAATCCTTTGGAGGAAGAACACTATTAGCTTAAATACCAAATGCAAGTAGAACAAATATAAACCATATTATTATAAACTAAATACTAAGTCAGCAGCCTCAGAAGCATGACAGCGCAGAGGGAGCCAAACACTTGTTTGCATTATACGCAGTCACCAGTGAATACATCTTGTAACTGCTTGCTGTTGGATGCACATAATCAACATCTACGTGAGGACTGGAGTGTCCTAAAATCCATGATGATATATGTATTGTCTTGATCAAGTAAGAACCTTTACTAAGAACTAGTGGTAAGCAGGTAGAATTAAATGAAACATCTCCCCATGGGATTTTTCCTCCTAGTAAGAGGAAAAGATAGATTTTTGCATCCTTGTGTCTGAGTTACTCAGCAGCTACTGAATGGTCATTCACTGTGGGAGCTCCTTCGGTATATGCTGTGACACACCATGGTGTGTGTGGGTTATACCTCTGCTAAGATGTATTTAATGTTGAGTTACTGCTTTTAGCTGCAACTTCATCAACTAATATGGAAGTATCTAGAAAAAATAGTGGTATTGTAGGGCTCTTTAAGGCAAAACCAATATTTAATTATGCTTCCAACTGAATGCATTTCCTTCCCTACAATATTTATTAGGCCCCTTCAATGTCACGAACTGCAACTCTCAAGTTTCTGCCAAGGCTTTCCTGCTCAGCACACCTACGGTGTGGCATATGTGCTTTAGACTAAGACACCCAGAAGCTGCAGAGGTAACCTGCCCTGCACAATAAACCCAGTGCATCAGAGAGGAATCACCCACACTGAGCAGGTGCCACCCTGTGCCATCTGATCTGTGTGTGCCCAGCACAGCCAGTGCATCCATCTGGCACATCCTGCCGGTGTCCGGCCGAGTGTGCCTGGGTGCCCAAGCCAGCATGTGTATGTCCTAAAGTTTGTTTGCATAGGGACACCCAGGTTATCTAGGAATTCAGAAATCCCAAGCATTCAGATTAGTCCATTCATGGGCAAAATTCTAGAAAAATAAAGAAACCAGGCAGATGTGGTTAAATCCATAGGCATGTAGCCCTAAAAGCAAATTCCTCTGCAGTTTCAGGTATAAATACTGAATATACTCCGGTGAAGAGCACTCTGTGACTTAAGGAAAAAAAAGTTCTGAGTTGCAGGATAATAAAGTTCTGTTTCTCATTTTGAGTTATACTTTGCTGAAAGTGTTAGTTCTTTGCTGCTTTTCAATTTAGGGACCTCAAAAGATTGCCAGTGAAACTGTGGATGCTGTTGGATGTTTTGCAGGTGTTTATTGACAGATAACATACCTGGACATACTTTTCTTTGTCTTCTTTCATAAGATTCTTCAGCATATTTTAGGAATACCCATGTTCAGGATTTGCAGATGAAGAGCTTCAAAACATTCCTTGAAAAGCTGAAGAATTCGGTTGTGTTAAATATTCATTAGACTGTCACTGAATTCCGTGGAGGAAGCATTGTTTGTCCACTAGTAGAAGATCCTCTGACTGATAGGTTGTAATGTCTTTGTAAATTATACTGTTCCTGGTTAGTACTGCAAAAAGCAATTTTAAAATAATTAGAGTTACAAAGGCTTTGAGAAGCCATTTGGGTCATCAAGTCCCACCCTGCCACAATTGCAGGTGTTCAGAGGTGAACATCTAGTTGCAAATACCCAGCTTTCATCCCTCTCCCCTCTTCCATCTAGAGATCACAACATAAAACTTGTATTACATAGGCCAAACCCTACATGACTACATTTGTTGTGAATTCCCGTATTTCTGAGGTAGGAAGTGAATAAGTAGAAATAAACAAGCAATACAAAATACTGCAGCATAATCATGTCCAGGATCATCAGACATCTAAATAGGCCACTGGCACATTAGTGCTGGTAGAGTGGTTAGCACTGCAGAGTGGTCATTTTTTACAAAACTAGCTCAGTTCCTGATCAAGAAGTATCCTTTGGTAAAGAGAACCACAGGAAAGATTTCAGTCGTTCTTGGAATTTCAATTGTGATTGCAAAGAGAGGAAAGAAAATAGGACCAAAAACACAGCTGCAAATAAAATATTAAGACAAAAAATGTATGTTAGAATATGTTTTAAGATCAAGGACTTGAAATTAATTTTGTGAGGTATTTCATGTAGCAGCATTTTTCTTAAGGAATAAAGCCACTCGTATAACCTAGCAGAAGTTTAGGCTCTATGTATTATATACATCACTTAAACTGAAACCTGCAGGTACATTTCTTTGGAGTCTCTGGGACTTGTGCAAATTCTTTAAAGATTATTGGACAGGAATAGTCTTCAAAATAAGCAAACACTGAAATCCATGTATTTATTTTCCTGTGGCTGGCAGTGTTACAGGAGTATGCCAAAACTTCTCTGGTGGCCACGCTTTTAGAGGCAAGCTGGTCATATCCCTTTTAAATAACAAACCGTGTACAAACATCTGGACTATCTCTGCCTCCATCCAAAGCATATGTGATTTCTTTGGCAAAATCAGCCATTACTTCGGAAATTTCTGAAGGGAGGTCACACCCAGTGTAGCAGTTAGGAAGGACCTTGCTCTTCTGAGCACACACCAGCTCTATCTGGCAAAGTGCCAGTCCACACTTGCCAGCGTGAGCCCTTCTGCAGTGGAGTACATGCACCTGCCCTAGAGCCGGGGACTGATTACTAGAGCAATAACAATTTTCAACTAGCAATATTAAAACCTTCCATATTGTTCCTTTTGTAAACACATTGAAATGCAGGCAATTGAGAGGCAACAATGGAAGATCATGTGTTATTTATAGATCAGATCAAATCTGATAGCAGCAGAGATTGCCACAAGAGAAACATCAGCCAAGATTTTGTCCAGACTGCTCTGCCAGTCTGCAGCCACAGGGAAGAGACTGGGTTAGAGTCCCTTTAGAGTCTGTTTTCTTGCTTTGCTGCATGTCTTTTTTCCTTGGGGATGCTTCTAAAACCCAGTGGGAGATGCAGCATAAGAGCACAGGCATTCTAGTAATAGCTGATGTTGTTGATTTAAGCATGTTCTTTCCCTTCAGTGAACTGTTATTAAAAGAGGGGCTGGGTTACCATCGTGGGCTTTTACTGATGTCATAAGAGAGCTGGGCTGGATCACTTCTGCATCAGGGATGGTGAAGGAAATACCATCAGTATTTCCTCCATTTTTTACCTATGTGCTTGCCTATTAGCTGGCTGCACAAATGTGGCAGGTTTCGGTTCTCGCTCATATATACTCATCTGAGGCTCTCACAGGATTTGAGGTTCTAGCTTAACTAAATATTAAGAGTAAACCCAGATTTTACTGGGAAGATGGGTATTTACTCAGCATGGAATGGATGTGAAAGGGTATCAGATCTTAGGGAGGAGTCAACAGGTATGTGTCTTGCCCAGGTTTGGCTCCTACTTGGTTGGTGGCTTCAGGCAGGATACTGGCACTTTTTCTGTCTTCCTCCTTTACACTCCTCGTGCTGTAACTTCTGGTGCAGGGATGCTCTGAGGGTGCTCATGTACCCACCACCCCTTAGGATAAGGTCCTAGTGCACATGGGCTCCTGGCAGCATCTGCAGGAGATGCCACAAAATCTCAGGTGCGACTGCTGAAAAGCCGACTGCTCTGTGGTGCCCAGACCTGGTGATTCAAAGCTCTGTGCCAGAGGCAAGATTGCATCCTCCTGTTGCTCCTTGCCCCTTGACTGCTGGGTGAGATGTTACTCTGCCCACCCCTGAGAGGCCAGAGGTGGGGGTGAGCAGAGGAGGGCAGCCCACTATCAGGCAGGGTCCTGTGGGCCACATGCCTGGACTCGGTGAAGAACAAGAAACTCCCGTGAGCAGGTCAGCTCATGACTTCCTCTACTTCACACAGTCCATCTGACCTTGCTGTTTCCCCCTGCACTCAGGGGCTTCCCACACTGGCAACAACTGTAGTGGCCCTGTTGTCTCTCTGCTTTCTTCCTCTGTTGAGAACCAGCATTTCTACCTGCAAAAAGGCAAGCCAAGTACAGAAAGGGAGGCGCTGCCAAGCGTGGCAGAGTGAAAAAACAAAGGACTCTGTGGATTTGTCATTGTGACCGACACGTGGGAAGCTGCAGGGTTAGCTAGTGAGCTACAAACACATAACTTGACTGCTCCATCAGGAGCAAGAACACCAGGAAGGTGAATTCTTGGTCTTTTACCAGTGTTGCCTCATTGTACCTGACTGGTGTGAGTGGCCCTGGCATCGCCCACCAGATTATTTAGCACTTCCCTTGATGAGAGACAAGTGACACCAGGGAGAGGCTCCATTTCTAAGGGCTCTCTGAGTCTGAGGGGAGCCACAGCATGGGCTGGGAGTGAGGTAATACAGAACAGTATTAAACATTTAAGGATGATCTGACCCTGGTTTGTTTGATGCTCTATTTCCTAATGGATGCAACCAACGGGTTTCCATTTCACTCTTGGTCCCATGGATTTCCAGGCAAGGCATGAAAGCAAAGTCATGCCTCAGAGAGGTGGTATTTTAATTGTTTAAATACCAAAAACATTTCAGCATACTATTTTTAACACCCGCCTTCACTTAGATGTGTTCGTATAATATTGTCTTTTTATACCAGATATTTCATTTTCAATAAAACAAATGTTTTATCCACAGTTGCTACTTTCTCAGTTTGTAAAGCAGAATGATCATCACATTAGTATTTTTAACCTGGATAAGGTTGCACTTCCACAAACAAATTGCTCCAAATCTCTCCTAAAATACAGCCCTGTGGTGTGAGATGGAGGCATTCTGTGTTCAGACAGGCCACGTCCCCTGTAATAAGCACCTGAAAACAGTACTGCAAATCAAGCTAAGTATATAAAAAAATATTAAATGATGATTATGAAGTAATCATTTTTTATTTGGTTGATTTGGTTTGATTGTGAAGGTCCCAGATTAAAGTACCAGAGGTACTTTTTGAAAAGGGGCCATTTAATCCTAATGCAGATCTGGATCTAAATTTTCTGAATATTCCTTACCATTACAATGAGCAGTACTAAATCCCTAGAACTTTGAAATCATCCTTCAGGGTGTGATCCTGTTGTTTGAGCTTCTCTAATTGAAAGATTAGTGCTCAAGCGAAATAATTTAGTTAAGTGTTTGGTCTAATGTTTTGATGTGATAGCTATACACTGTCACAAATGCAGGTGTAAAAACTACAATCTAAAAGCAAAACCTAATTTTATAATGTTTAATGTACTTTTTGTGACTTCCGTTACATCACTTCAGCTCAGGGTTTGTAAAGTGACAAATAATGTGGCAGTTCTATGAGGTTGAAAAGAAAAAGGAAAACCCACCTCTATAAATCATTCTTCTGCAATATACAGGGTTTAAGGTTTTCTTGTGTGTCGTAAGAGGCAGCATGGTTAGAGGAGAATGTAGTTAGTCTTTTAAATCTATAACCAGGCATCAAAAGAAGAAACTGGATATTTATCTCAAAAACTGAAGATCCAAACCATCAGTTTGTGATCAGGTACAAGCTGAGGATTTCTTGCTTTACCCTGCTAGGTTGCTGCCATTGCACATGGGGGACTATTTGGCTTTAAAATTAATATGTTAATAGCAAAATCAAATTAATAGATTTTAAAAATGTGATTGTGATCACATTTGGACAGAAGTAAACTGTCCATTTTTACTTAACGGAGGCTGTTTTTTCAATAATGGGATGCGTTCATTTAGACCTGTTGCCTGTAGAAGTCTATCAGAACACTTTATAATTTATTCTTCTAAGCACAGGAATCAGGTCCCAGTCCTGGTGTCACAAGGTGTCTCTAATTAAACAAAAATGCAAAGACAGGTTCTGGGGGGTTGTAGTGGGGAAGATGCCCATAGGAAGGCACATTTCCCTGCACTCCCAAAGCAGAGCTCAGGACTGGATTTCTCCAGGGGCTAAGGGGGAGTGCCATGACTGTTTGGCTGCAGGATCCTTCACTCATGCGTGCTACCAGCTCTTCTTGTGCCCAGGGGACAGAGACTGTGCTTGGGGACAGTCAGGTCAAAACTTCAGGTTCCAGAGAACGTCAGTAAGGCAAGAATTTCAGTTTGCATTACAGAAGGACGTTCCAAACCTAGGAGTGTGGGTCAAAGCTGTGATCTGACTGTGCCCTAACTGTTTAGAAAACAAGCAAACAGCTTGCAAATAGCAAGCAGGTGATGCAAATATTCCTGTGTTTGGTTTTTTGGGAGGTTTTGGCTTTTTTTGTTTGTTTTTCTTTGTTGGTTGGTAGGTTTGGTTTTTAAATTAGTATTTTAAGTGAGTTTCACTCCCTGTGTTGAAGGTGTTCACCGGCTGTGCCCCCAGCCTGATCACTCTGCTAGATTCCTATTTGTATCAGTCTTGTGACATTTCATTCTTTCTTTCTTTGATTTTTTGTTCATTTTTCTGGTTATGTGAGGAGATCTTCACAGATCAAGAGCCCTTGTTCAGCTGGACAGGGGATACAGAGAAGGTGCTCAGAGGCACGGTGGTACCTGGCCTGTCACCAATACCCAACAGTTCTGGTTCTCTGACCCTGGAAAACAAGCTTGTACTCTTGTTGCAACCATAGGAAAAGGCTCTGCCTGTTCCTGCCTGGGTGGCATGGTAATGAAAGAGAGAGCATGGAGAGGAGCTGCAGGAGAGTGAGCTGGGCACAGCAGGACACACGTGGTGGATGCAGTTCCCACACCCCTGCTGCCTGCCCCAGGCTCCTGCTGCAGGGATGCGAGGCAGAGGTGATGCATGAACGCCTGCATGTGCCCGCACACAGACTGCCTCCAAGGGACTTCCTCAGGGAGCTGGACAGGCAGGAAACAGCTTTGAGAATTGTGACATAAAACCCAAACAAAACCTCATGACTTCACACCAGTCTATGGCACCATAGTTGAAGTGGTGGGGCTCAGCCCATCACACCCAACCAGCAGGGTCTGTGAGCCTTTCTCCCACACGCTGAGCAAGACATACAGAGACCCTGTGTTCCCTGAGGGAGGATTTTACTTTTGAAGAACATACTTTCCTTTCCATTGGGAAAGACAGGTTTTGAGGTGCATCACACGTGTAAGACAACCTTTGCAAACCTGTATTGAGCACATGCTGCTCTGGCTACCCTATCCTATCCTGTCCCATCCTGTCCTAGGTGGCTTTCAGTTTTTAAATTCAAATTCCTTCACACCCTGGAGCTTGAGACCAGGGACTACTCCTCAGAGATCTTTGCTGCTTTAATGCCATTATCCCAGCATTTTCTGCTGGCACATTGCACAACAAGACAGGCATCTGTCATGTGTTTGTTCTCTCAGCTTTTCCAGCAGAAGGCAAGTGTTGTCAGTAAACTAGTTTGTTTTGAAAAAATGTGTGTGTGTGTGTATAATTAGTTATATTTGTGTGTGCATATGTGTAAATGAAGCACACATACACACACATGCAAAATGTGTGTCTGCTCCTTGCAGAGGTGTGAAATCCCCCCAGCAAACTCTGTCTGCTGCACAATCAAGTCAGCACAGTCCATGCAGTGTGAGAGGAGCAAAGATGCTGTGAGACTATAAACATTTTCTAAGCAATTTTCTAAGCATTTTCGGTTGCAGACAGAAGGGTAACAAAGTACCCCTCTATCAAACAGCTTTATTCAGCTTACAAACCATGGCTGCACGCTGAGGCAGCCCCTGTGAGTGCGCTGATGTTCCCTGGCCCCAGCTCTGCTCAGCACCCCCATTGCCCCCAGCAGAATTTAGAACAGTGCAGAGACCAAAGAAGTGCTCAGCATGTGATGTCTGTGGTGCAGAGAGGTGTCAGCATCCCTGGAGCACATCTACCAAGTGCCCATCAGGATGGGGATATCCTGCAGTCAGTCTTCTCCACCTTCCCTTCTGTCTGTTAGCCTTTTACGGAGTTTAGTCATAGAGGTTATTGCTTATTCATGTATGATGTCTGGTGGTAGCTTCCTCAGCATTTACCTCTGGTTTCAACCCATCATGCCTAGTGTCAATGCTGGTGTTTCCACTGGATTGCTCTGGGTCCTATTTCAGCAGTTTTTCACAGCATTTTGTTTCAGGCTCTAGGTCTTCACACCCATGCTTGTTGGAAAGCTGAATATCCCTACGGAGTCATGACTGGCACCTCAGCACAGGGCTAAGTCTCCCTTCATTCCTAGTTGTCAATCTTTCTTCCAGACCCCTGTGACCCATTCCTAGTGACTTCTTGTAGTCACACTGATGACTGATTTATTAAGCAGTAGAAAATTAGCTGATTGCAGGGATTGGACCTGTTGATAAGACTGTTAAATTATGAACACAAACCTGGGGTACCTTGGCAGTGCGTTGGAAGCTGCCAGAAGAGCATTGCTGCATTGCTCACAGCCAGCTTGGGGCTCCACAGCCAGAGGAGAGTGCTTACAGAAACTTGCAAGGGCTTGCTGAGTAGCCCAGTAATGCAGCTGCCACTGTGTTGGTTTGGTGTACCCATATAGCCTGTACCAGCACATGTAGTGTAGGTGGGCAGACAGTGACTAGGATCAAGAAGACCTGCACATTTTCTCAAGGAGAGCTCTGTGCCTACTGTTTCCACCAGTTTCCTGTTATCACCCACAGGCCTCTTTTCTCCTCCAGTGATGTAATCTCCAAATATTGGGGATCACTGCAGGAGTCTTACTGGTAGATTTGGATACCTGCATGGGATAGAGTCCAGTTCCCTGGGCTGAAGAGAAAGTCCACACTGGAGGCAGGAAATTGGAATTCATCTTACTAATACTACTGGCATTCCTCCCAGTGAGTCTCCAAAATATATCCTGGTGTTGCAGTAGGGCATGAGCAGAGCAGGGATCCTCAGCTCCATTAGACACTTGGAACACTTCTTGCACAGTTCGTGTTAGAGCCTTAATGACATTAGCTGGACCAGTCATGCTGCCAGTGACCCCATTTTCTCGGTGCAGCTTGTCTGTGTAGGTAGGACTTCCCTAGTTGAATGCTGTTGGTTTGATTATTTGATCTACTTTTTGCCCTACTGCTCACACTTTCTGCAGGGTTGACAGTGCTTGTCTGCATCACCAGACACACACTGGGGCTCTTTAGTGGCATTTAGTTTCCTCAACCTGAAATATCACAGGCCACTCACAGCGCAGAAAGCTCTCAGTGGCATTACCTTCCCTTGGTGCAGCTGGGGTGGGAAACACACATGAACCAGGATGGATCTCAGTGTGCACTTTTAGCAGAAACAGTCCACCACATGGGTCTGCCCTCCTCCTACGTACTACCCTCCAGGACATAGTTGGCAGAACAGTGCTCAAACCTTGTAGCTGTCTGATTGGTATTTAGCCAAAGTACTCTCCTGCCTATAGCACTCTCACAGGGGTAGGTGGTATTTTTGCCCCTCAATTGCAAGCCATTTAAAAGTGATGTGCCGAGCTGGATTATCTCTTCCGTTAATCCACGGTTTTGTTTCTCCCTTCTTAGGAGAGGGAACTCTTACTGCACTGGCAGTGAGCCAGGCTTGAGATAAGTATAAGGCTGAAGGTTGCAAACAGTAATCTCTACTTATAGGTTGCCTTTCCCTGTAGCTGTCTCTTGTCCCCTTCCTGATGGTTGATCACTGCATTAATTTTGTTAAGCCCTCATATGTTTCCCTACCGTTGTGTTTCACTCTCCATAGCCAAGGTCTCATTGCGTCATACTGCTGGTATGTGCTAGGAATACATGAGAGAGGTGTGGGCTGGGGTAGTCACAGTGGTATGAGAGGAGGGCAGTTGAAGTTCAGAGTGGAGAAGGACACTTCTAGAGCCCACTCCTCAGGGCTACATCCTTCTCTAATTTGATTACAGACTAAGAAAACTAGTTTCTGTGTAGGAAATCTGGAAATTACTCCTGAGCAATAAGTGCCTTCTGCCAGCTACTTCCCACCTGTATATGTGTCAGGGCCAAATTTGTACTTCAGCAATGGGGGTTATGTGAGCTCCATGTGGGTTATCTTTTTTAATTGAGTCTAGAAAGATGTCTAGCCCTTGTTGCTTTAAAGGAACATAGCCCGCCTATGGCCTGGACCTGGTTCTTGCTCGGTTGGGCAATGCTTGTATACAGAGTAGGCAGACCAGCCTGTTCTGCAAAGGAGCTGGTTGGTGCATCTAGTGGACACAGCCATCCAAGCAACCCCCCTCCAGTGGGTATGACTCACAGTGTGTATTTTGGTACCTGCTACAGGGATAGAGGAGTGCAAGAAAGGTGTACCTACCACTGGGATATGAGTATGGGTCCTGCAGGGATATGGGGCTGGGTCCTGCCTTGTTCAGGTTCCACCTAGCTGTATTGATAGCAGCCATCCCTCCTTCATGTGTTTGAACATGAACACTGCTCTCGGGGATTGTTGTTTTTAGCATGGATAAAACAAAGTGTAATTCACTTTTTTCAGTTCCGAACTCTACAGTTTATAGCACCCTGTTTGCCTTGTATCACCCTCATTACGTGGAGGTGCAAGGTTTCCAGCCTCCATTACTCTTTTACCAGTCTAAACTATTTTTCTGGATCCATCCATCAGAAAATATATACCTCTGATCCCTCACTATTGATAGATGGAAGCCTCTGGGATGTGGCTACTTCTGTGGCAGCAGTCCCTATTCGTGATTATGTGCAGATGCTCCCTGTTTCAGCAGGTTTTTGCACTGGCAGAGTTAGGATTCTGCTGCCCCCATCTCCTCTGTATTTGGTGATTCTACTGAGGATATGAGAGTGCACTTTTGCTAGGTGGTGGGGGCAGCCTCATGCCTTCCTGCCCCCTGTTAACAGAGTCCATGCTACCCTGTCTGAGCTGGGTATGTGTGCTGCCTGGTCAGCCACTGCGATTCCTGTCTTACCGTGCTCATCAGGGAAATGTGGTGCTGAGCTTTTGCCTAAGGAGCCAATCTGAGCACCTCACTGGGTGGGAGCCTTTGTGTAGGTACCAGCTCCTGACCAGGTGTACTGCACTGGATAATGCCTGTCCCAATGTTTGGTGTTCTGCAATATTTGTAGGAGTATTGGAGATGGATACTCCCGTATATGCAAGACCGGTGTGACACGGTCTGTTATGTGTTGGGTTTTAGGAGTTAAGCACAGAAAAGAGCATTCTCTTAGGACTTACTGAAAAGGAAGAAGTCTTAATTTTTGGGGCAATAAATATGAAAAAAATCTCAATATTGCAATATAGTTTAAGATACAGTCATTAATCATGCAATGTAAGGGCATCCACACACAGAGTCCAAACAGCCTGACCCTCCGTTAGTTCTCTGTATTCACTAAAGCAGGTAATTTTGAAGGTTTTAGTCCATGGGAAGATTAAGGATCTCAAAATGCATTTTTTTTCCAAATCATGATGAAATGGCAAAATTTGGAACCATTTCAGAACACATTTAACTTCACCCTTCTTGAAGAGGTTCATTCTGCTAGTATCAAAACATTTCATTGACTTCATCATACAATTTACCTGAATAATTCATCAATTATATACCAAGTGATAAATAGAATCAAAATTAAATTTTCATAAAAGGAAAATGCATTCATAGTATTTCCCTAAAAAATTATCATAATACTTCTATTCTGACCTATTTCTACTCAGTGTGATCAACATCTTATGATACAAAACACTTACATGAGAAATTTTTCAAAAGCTATGAAAATAATTATTCACTAGAAAGCAGTAAAAACCCAGGCATTCATCCAGGAATAATATCACAGTCTGGTACCCCAGGAAATCCTCCTTCTGTCATGCCCAAAAACCTTATTGACAGGTGGCTTTGGCAATACTAACTGCTGCTGGTGTGAAAAGAAAATAATTAACAACTATAATCAAAAAATTGCTTTAAAGAAACCTCTTCCTGTTGCTACTTTGCTGGGAAGAGTCTGTATAACCTCTTTACAGTGACTTCATCTACCTTTTAACTAATTTTTGTACCGTGACGTGTTTTTCTTTCCCTCTATTTCCACAGGGCTCATTCAGTATTAAAAGATGTGCTGAAACGCTACCAAGCATCAGCAGACACACACAGAAATACAAATACATCTCATTTATCGTTCCCCAAATGCATTTCTGTGATGACCTAAACCATTCCAAATTCTCCTTGATTTCTGAGGGTCCTGGGCATGTGTTCTGAAGTAATGGGCAGAAAAGCTTGCATGTGCATAATATTTTTGAGTTGTGAATGGACAAACTTCATGATAACTGATGTGTGACAAAGCCTTTTCTCTCTTTCCCAAACAGCTAATATGCCAGAGGATTATCCAGATCAGTTTGATGAAGTAGTGGACTTTATTCAAGCCACTATTAAAAGACTGAGGAGGTCACCAGATAAACAGACTCCGATTTTTTCTAGGCGGGAGAGAAACCGTCAAAATGCAGCCACAAACATAGAGAATTCCAGCAAAAAAGGAAGGAGGAATCAAAAGGGCAAAAATCGAGGATGTGTCTTAACAGAAATACATTTAAATGTGACCGACTTGGATTTGGGATATGAAACCAAAGAAGAGCTAATTTTCCGGTATTGCAGTGGATCTTGTGATGCAGCTGAGACCACCTATGACAAAATTTTAAAAAACTTAACCAAAAAGAAAAAACTGGTCACTGACAAAGTGAGGCAAGCCTGTTGCAGACCCACAGCCTTTGATGATGACCTGTCCTTTTTGGATGATAACCTGGTTTACCACATACTGAAAAAACATTCCGCGAAAAGGTGTGGATGCGTCTGACAGCTGCATGTCGAGGCAGCACCAGTTCTCCATTCCTGCTATGCTGCAAAGAGAGGGACCAAGGTTCCCGGGGAGGTGTCTGCTCCAAGTGGAGGAAAAAGGACCAAGAACACAGACTAAGGAGCCATGAGAGCCTGGGGATAAGGAGGCATGCAGCAGAGTAGAAGGATGGAGATTTCTGGCATCCTATGGGGATTTAGATAAAAGCTCAGGTGGAGATGACGATGGATGGATGATGTGCACGCTACCTTTCCTGTTTGACTCAGTCCACCATCAGTGAGACTCAATCCATGAGGAACGTGCTTAAAAACACAACCCTGCCATACCACGCTGTGTTGTAGTTTTGCCATGATATACCAGTTATACCAAGAAACTTAGATAAGAAGTAGCTTAGGAATCCCTTACTAATCCCCTGTGCCCTCAGCTCTACTGAAAGACACATTGTGCTACTGCTCACTGGAGGGCAGTTCCTGAGTGCTTAGGACAGCTCCTAAGCTATAAGATTACCCTTGTAAGTAAGATGATATTGGGCAAATATCAAAATGACCAGGCTTGAGTTCTTATGAAGCAAAACAGTTCCGCTTACTGGCTAAGTTTGGTTATTTCCATCTTGCGTTTCTTCAAAATGAGTGCAGGATTTTGTTCTTCTGCTACCTGTGAAAACAAGTTGAGTTTTTAAGCACTTCTTCCTAGTATAGTAAGAGAAATAACAAGCCCAGCCTACACAAAATGCGTTTCTTTAGGTTTACAAAGGACTAACGTCACTTGCATAACTACATTTCTGTTTGGTCATTGTGATTGAGAGAGACTACTTGATGCAATGCATCCCTTCAGAGCATAAGTATACAGAAGATATTTATTGAGATTAAGTTATTTTTATTTATTACAGTTCAGTTATGAGTCTCCTTATTTATTAAAGTGTCTTTCAAAGGTGCCAGAGTAGATGGCACTTGGGGATATAGAGAGACAAAGACGTTGGGAACAACGGTCCATGCTTTTGATTGAAGATGTTAACTTGAATGCAAAAAATCACTTACTTTACCTTTTTTTCTTTTAAACAAAATCTTGATTATGTTCACAAAAGGTAGTGCTGAAGCCTGCAGCCCTTATTCCTGTCACTAAGCCTTTTGAAAATTACTGCAGTCATGCATGTGCAGGAGCAGCAATGGCTCTGGACAAGTGAGGGTCACAGGACTTGGCTCAACATTAGCAATTTGTTAGAAAAACTAATTTTAGTCATATTTTAAATGTAGCCACATTTTTTTCTCACACTTTATGCCAACTGACCTCATATAACTATTGACAAATGGAAAATAATCACATTTAGCCTTATAATTTCTAGTTATATTTATTTAAGCTTTTCCTTCCATACTTCCGTATAGAAGAGGTTAAATCCCTCTTACTAGTTAGCCCTGGATTTAATATAGCCTGCAAGTAAACAGTTGTGTTAAATAACCAGAGTGTTTTGTATAATTTGCTGAAACATTACAGGATCATACCCATGCAGCAGAACAGCCCAAGTTTCCTTAGGAGGAGGGAGGTTGTACAGCAAAGGTGTTTGTACGTGACCGCTAACACAAGCTCTCATTCTGGAGACATTTTTCCCAAAAGAGCAGGAGTGCAGGTCACAAGACATACCTGACAACCAGTGAAGCATCAACTCCCACAAAAGCAACATGAAAAAAAATCCTTATTGAAAACCATGGTCCAACCTTTTACTTCATGCATGTAATGGCTCTCCATACTCATTTTGCCCTGGGCCCCTTGGGGCACCACTGAAGAAGGGTCTAGAGGTCAAAAAAGTCCAGAACAGGCATAGAAAGGTGTACCAGGTGTATGGCATGTAATTCATCCCTGACTTCCGCCGCTTTCCTGGGCAGAGGGAGGATAGGCCTGGAGAACCAGCCACAGGGTCTGTTCTCACACTGCCACGGGGCTGCCGTGCCCTCCGTGCTGCACAGGGTGGTGACACCACCAGGCTGGCACCTCTGTGCTGCTCAGGGTGGTGACACCACCAGGCTGGCACCTCTGTGCTGCTCAGGGGTGGTGACACCACCAGGCTGGCACCTCTGTGCTGCTCAGGGGTGGTGACACCACCAGGCTGGCACCATGTGGGCTCTGAGCGCCCGCCAGGCGCAGGGTCAGCTGCGCTGCCGGGCACTGATCGGCAACAGCGCTCAGAGCTGTGCTTTCTCTTGCCCCAGCTGATGAAAACTTGCCTCAGAGCATTTTCTGTGCAGCTTGAAGAGGCTGCAACCAAAGCAAATCTCTATGTTCAAAATACAAAAGGGTAAAGTTTGTGATTTTTTTTTTTAGGTTTTTGGTTTTTTTTTTTAGTTTTTAGACCTTACTGAAGACAGGAGTGTGCTTCTCTGGATTTTTTTACTTCACCTGCAATTATATGTCTCAGTCATTTGTGTTAATCAACCAAAGTTCTCTACAGACTTTATTTTTGTACAATATTCATTTTATAACTTTTTACAAAATAAAATTCATTTCTATTGTTACGCGGTTGTTGTTTGTGCTTCCCCATCATACAGTTTCCAAGTTACAGTGTTGCCCACTTTCCCAGTCTGCATGGGACAGTGCTGCAGGGACAGAAAATCCACCATAAAGTGGAGCCTTCCTCTCCTATCTCACCAACACCTTTAATGTGGATCAGAGGTGCCTGTAGCTTCTTAGTGAAACATAACTGAGTCACTGCAATAACTGACTCGGAAATGCATGGTGAACAGTGACAGTAATCTACACAGGGGCAGGCTTCAAGCTTGGGGTTACTGAAGCTGTCCCTTGTCCATGTGGCCTTGGCTATTCATGGCCACAATGCCTGCACTCAGAGGAGATTGCATTTTGCTTTGCTAATCCAGGTGTTGCATCAGTTGGACTAAATTCCATCTACTTTGTCAGTTTTTGTTTTTCATCTTTAAACAGGAAAATAAAACTCAAGGAATTTTCTTTTCCACCATGATTATGGAACAGATGAGGACAGGTTTTGTGGCTGTGGCCAGCAACATTTTCTCAACTGTTTCGTGTTAAGCTTTGCAGTTCCCATCACAGAGCCCATAAACACACGCAGACTTACAGGTTTCAACACCGCACTCTGTACTGCTGCAGAGAGGAAGAGGGAGCGTCTGACAGCGAGCCAGAGTGCAGGAGATCAAACACTCCTAATGCACAGCATATGGATGCCTTGGTTTCATTTGTGCTGGCGGGGACCATGCACGCAGCTCTACCCCAGCTGCTGGAACGCACAGCAAAACTCACAAGCCCGGCTCTTGAAGCACACAGGGTCGAAGGCTTTCCTCCTCACATGCCACTGCCTCCACTTCTTGCAGCAGGAGTCCATCCATCACAGGCAAAAGCTGGACACACTAAATGTTTGGCATGGGAATGACTTGCAGTTCCACATTCAGAGGAGACTGTGCACTTTCCCAAGGGTTGGAGGGAGTGTCCATGCCAAACACAGCTGTGAGGTGCTCCAAGGTTTAATCTCTGTTCTTACAGCCCTTCTGTCTGCTACTACAGGGATGGGAAGCAGAAGGTCAATGCAGATGCCTTCCTTGGTGTTACCAGGCTCTGAGTGGCTCTCCACGAAGCAGCTGGTAGGAGCACTGTTGCTTGCATGGAACTGTTCCACCCTTCTTCACCAGCCTTCCTGGTGACAACAATATGGGAGAGAACAAAAGAGGCTCTGCGACTGCTGCTACAAGCTTACCATGCTGGGCTGGCCCCTGCAGGCTCATTTTCTGGTAAAAGTGAGGATTGCAATGGTCTCCTGGCACCCTGTATGTGTTAAAGCAGTTTGAAGCCTTCAGCTGGCAGGTTGTGCAAAAGATTTCAAAAAAGGACTTATATTTTCATTTGTTACTAGGAAGTGCCAGTACTGGGCTAGACATTATGTTGCTGCTTGAGTAGCAGGCATGGCACTACCCTGGATCCCTTCTGGAAGATAAGACGTCCCAAGATAGATAGAATTTTTTAAAAAGAGAGGATGAGGCAAGCACCATAACTATTTACACTTACTGAAGATTAGGATGTTAAAAACTTTATTACCCAACATCTTGATACGGCTTTTTTTCAATTTTGTGTTGAATTTTCTTGGATAGGTTAGCATAGTGCTGCCAAACAAGAATGACTGGCTAGAGACTTAGGACAAACTATGACTGTCTAAGGAAAGGGCAGGTATTTTGCAAGGAGGGCTTATTTACTGATGCAGCTTGGAAGTCTGTCCCTCAGTGAGACCCCTCCAGCAGAAGGGATTGCAGCCGTGTGCTTCCCACCAGCAGGACATCAGGAGAGAAACTGTCATAACAGCAGGTCCTTCTGCCATCTGTCCATCCTACAGTAGCCTGGTGCTGCTGGTCTCAGTACAAAGAGGATGAAGTAGGCAGAACTGTGTCTGATCTTGGGTTGTTTCACTTACTACCCACAAAAGTGGAGAAAGACAAAGGCAGCCAGTGCCTCAGGCTGGAGAAGCACAGGAGGAAACCAGAAGCAACCTCGTTCTTGCAATCTGGATGGCTAACTAAAAATACAGAGGAAAATATCAGGATGAGGAAAACAAATGGAGCTGACACATTGTATAAATAGGTCTTCAAATGTCATGCATGGCTGGAACAAAGATGTTTTGTTTCAAAGCAAGAGACAACTTGAAATGGCTCAGTAATACACATTGAGAAGTTTGCTTATTTGGAACAGAGCTCTTCTAATGAAAAGGTTAATTGTGTTGCAATGGAAAAGAAAAAAGGCAAAGCAGAGGCCAGGCCTGCACTCCTCACCCCGACAAATTCCCACTGGCTCAAAGTGAAGATTTTCTATCACAAACATCACAGGACTGAACTACTAACATTCCAATAAATTATACAGTAGGGATATTCATGGTCAGTAGGTATATTCATGGGTCAGTAATAGCTAAATAAACCATATATTCCAGCAGCATAAATCCCACTGTCTTTCAGACGAGGTGCAGCAGAAGACAGTGAGGGAAACATGGTGCTCAGGTCAGCCTGCGGCAGGGAAGTTTCCTTTGTCAGGCACTGAGCTCCAGTACTCAAGGTCAACACTGAGATGTCTTCATTTGCCATTGTTTCTTTCGCTGCTGAAACTGCAGCATTTTATTCACTTTTCCCCAAAATGTTCACTCACAAGTGAAGTGAAGAAAAAACAATGGGCTTTTGAAGGCTGAAAAGGGCTGCTGTAATTATCCAAAGAGCTGATGTTTTGTCTGCAACTTCTCCAGCTTTTTGACAGCAATCTGAGCTCTACCACATATGCAGGTTCCTCCCTCTGCCTCAAACCTTTTTCTGTCTGCTGGCACACTTGATGAGGAAAGCTTCCTTCTCTGTCACCTCATGAAAGGTACAAACATTAGTCCCTGGTCCAGAGTTGCACACATTATCCCAGGTGGTCCTGGCAGGACTAAAGCCACGAACATCCTCACCAGCACTACTCCATTGACTGCTGTGGACTTACTCCAGCTTCATAGAAGTCTGAACAAGTATATCAAAGCTGGTTACTTTCTTAGCAATATTCACATACAAATAGAAAAACTGCATCCTTGTACAATCCCCCTACTCCTTCTATTTCTGCTTCATAGAATCATAGAATGGTTTGGGTTGGAAGCGACCTTGAAAGTGACCTCATTTCAACCCTTCTGCCACAGGCAAAGACACCTCCCACTAGACCAGGTTGCTCAGAGCTCCACCCAATCTGTCCTTAAGCACTCACTGGGATGGGACATCCCCAGCTTCCCTGGACAGTCTGTTCCAGTACCTCACCACCCTCACAGTCAAAAATTTCTTCCTAATATCCAAGCTAAGTCTACCATATTTTAGTTTGAAGTCCTTCTACCTTTTCCTATCACTACATGCAATCATAAAAAGTCCTTCTTCAGCTTTCCTGTAAGCCTTTAGTTACAGGAAGACTGCTATAAGATTTCTCTGAAGCCTCCTCTTCTCCACACTGAACAACCCCAATGGCCTCATCCTTTCCTCAAAGGAGAGGTGCTCCAGCCCCCCAAACATCTTAATGTGTTTTGAGATTTCCAGAGCTTTAACACATTTCACTCTGCTCCGATCATGTTGCAAATTCCTCGGGTTTTTTCCCACTGGCACTCACCCACAGTTTTCTCTTCCTGGTCAGCCTCATGACTCACACATTAATCTCTGGCTTCACACATGCTGTAAATATGTCCCATAATTCTTATTCCAGGTTAATATAATTTTTCTCTGATCCAAACAGGGTCAACAGGCACTTCTTGTTGACATTCAGTATTATTTCTAACAGAAGTTTCTATCTGAAGATGAAATTTTTTCTTTAAAAATCTCAAAGCTTAGAGATCAATTTTGAACTACTGTATTTTGAAAGATACAGAGACTCCCTTTTTTTGCACAGGACTAGGCAGGTTCTCTGAAGGTGACAGTAACCGTACAGTCAGAGTAGGATGAAGATCTCTTAGCACCCCATTTCTTACAGTGGCCTTCAGCTGGGAAAGAAAGGAGCAGAATAAAAAAGCAAACTGGGAGTGGTATTTTCCCTAAGAATCCCATCCCAGACCCAACAGTTCACAGTTCAGAACATTCTGAGCCATATGTTTTATTGGTGGATAACAATCCTTGGCAGGTATGTCTTGCTGAGAACTTGCCCAATGTGAATTAGAGCTCCCCTGTACTCTGGGCAACTTAATTCTGTGCAATGAAAGCAGGAGTTTCTCTGCTGCCACTGAAACTCCATTTCATCAGTTACCTACCCATCTTGGTGTCCCAATGAGTTGCCAGACCTCCACCTTTGTAGTCCACATGGATATGTCCAACCTGAGGAACCCGCATGTTTCTCACCACCCCTGTCTTTTCTCTCTCTTCCATCTGGACCACAGGAAATAAGATGCTGCCTTCAGGATGCTGTGCAGGAGCAAACCCTGGATTTCCACAGAGGCACATCAATATTTTCTTTTCTGTTTTCTATTCTGTTTCCAAAAATTCCTTTCAGGTGCTAGGTGAGGAACTCATTAGAAACATGACTCCAGAGGCAACACGTTACATCCATTTGGGAATCCCCTTTATTTAACACAGAACTTTTTGCCAGCTATCAGGTCTGAACCTGACTAATTCCAATTGTGTTGGTCTATACAAGGTATGATGTGCCAGCCAAAATAAGGGTTTTTTATACTGAGGTTGAAAGCATTTTGTGCAGTGACCAGGTGCTGCTGCACACAAGGGGTTCAGGGAGAAACCAGACCGTGGCACATGCCACCCACCCCCACACTGAGACCATCAGTGGAACAGAGTTTCTGCTATGCCAGGAGACAAGAGGGTAAATGCAAAAATGTATCCAAAAAGGAAAGTTGCTATGGCTCGCACATGGACAGGGTGCCTACCAAAAGGGAAAAATGAAGCCAGTCCAAGGGGCTGTTTGGGAGGAGCTGAAGAAAACCCTGCAGCAGATTTTTTTGTGTTTATCTAGGACATCAAATTCTGCTTACAGCACATGTTTTCCTGTCAAGGATATCTGGTTTCATTTCAGCTACAAATGTGAATCTCATTTTAAAAGCCAGAGCAAGTCAGTGATAATGAGACATTTTTGCAAAGAGTACAGAAACCTCCCTTTCTGATTCTGACAACTGGCAAAACAAAATTTGGAATACTTAAAAATGTTCTCCAGAATCAACAGTTCTCTTGGAACTTTTTCTGCTAATACATTAAGAAAGGCTTAGTAACACCTTAGGCTGATTTCTTTGTGTCAGTAACAAGTGACTAGTACAGGACAATGCAGGTAAATCTGAGCAGTAGACTGTTTGTATTTGACTGTAAGTATGTATTACATGCTGGTAGGAAGCAGTGAAGCATCTCTCTTTCATGTCATCTCCTTCGGATAGTTACTCTGGGAAGATTGTTTTAAATACCTTTACATTTTTCTCTGTTCTTTTAGAGTAGATGTGATATTGGCCATATTTAATGTAAAAAGATCTCACAGATTTTTCTTACGTGGCATGGGTAACATGGCGTGACATTCCCCTACATCACATGCCCTTTAGCAGAAGGTGAAATATTGCACAGCCTAAAATTGTTTTGTCATCCTCTGAAGGATAAATGAAAAACATGAGTGTCCAGAGTCAAGGCTACAACAATGTTATTGTATTTAGGACAAGGAAGTTAATCAAAAGTTTAATATACTGGTTTAACCTGTCTCATGATAAAGCATAGATCTCCCCTATCTTCTTTGATAACTCCAAACTCAGAAGTGTACTTTAAAATTACTCTGTGTGAAGACTTTAAAATAATTGTGATAAAGCCTTGCTTTAAAAAGGGGCAATCCCACATGGACTTATTCATGTTTATGCACCTCTTCCAACGTTATAACTCAGTAAATAGGACAGCCATTAAATGTATAGTTTTATGGCTGAGTCTGCTCTCCAGCGCTCATTAAATCATGTGTTTTATTGTCAGCTCTTCTCAGACTGTCAAGAGTTGTTCCTTATATGCTTTCTGTAACACACATTCCCTAGTCCCACTCATCATTTGGTACTATTGCCTTTTCTTTAGCCTGCTGATGACATTTATAGCTGTTTTTTTTTCTTTTTTGTCCCAAGAAATAGCATATTTTTATAGCAGAGCCTCTTTTTCACTTTTTAGTGCTTTGGCTCAATAATTTCTCACACACTAGAAATAGTCCAGCTGATGTCTTGATCTTTATATCCATCCCCATCCAAGAAATATAAGCAGTGTTGAAAACTCAGTGTAGTGATTCTGCCTTCCTTTGGGAGGTCCCATGGAAAATCTCTTTCCTGCTCTGCTCAGTACCACAAACTCAGAAGCTGCATCTGCTGTGGTCCATGGCACTGAGCTCCGCCACCCTCGCTGAGCACAGACAGCGTAACCAAGGGCAACGAGGCCGATGCAGTGCAGAAATACAAACATTTGTCCACATTCACACCCGACAGAGCACCACCCGTGGCATGGCACTGCCAACTGGTGCTGTGTAAGTGTGTAGTGGCCTCCACTGTGCACAGGATTTACTGATGCTGTGGAGCTCTGTCCATACAAAGACTAATAGAATAGAAGAGTGTTTTCTGTTGGAAGGGACATAAAAGGATCATGTAGTCCAACTGACTGAACACTTCAGGGCAGACAAAGTTAAAGCAAGTCCTCTGAGTCATATCCAAGGAATAGCACGTAAGGATCAAGGAGAGTGATGCTGCTTCAGTGGTTACCAACATCATTTATACTTACATGGTTTCACATGGATAACTGTTTATCAAGAGGAAAAAAGCAAATACTCTGCTTCTTGCGCTTTTATGCATTTCCACATACAAATATTTTAAGAAGAACAGTAAAGATTGACTGTTTTTCCTAGGCTTTTTCAAACTCAGCAGTTTCTCCATCAGAAGAAGTCAGATCAGCAAAACGGAAACCTTTTGTGAAAACTCATCCATTCAGCCAACGCTTCCTATGGCAAGCCACAAAGGGAGCTCAGCCCACCTCTTCCATGGACCCCACACAGCTCATCAGGTGGTACAACAAACTGCTCTGGCATTGCAGGGACAAAATATTACATCAGGATTTGAAATAAATCCCTAGCTACCAACTCCTGGAACTTCATTTCCAAGACTGGTCTGCAAGTATGTCGTGTCCGTCCTGACAAGTCCCACGATCAGCCAGACAATGGGATGCTAATCAGGGCAAACACACACACTTTTATGGGACATGGTGAAACTAAAAGCCAAAAACTGCTACTCCTTTCTGATAACTCACCACTACAAAACCCTCCAAGTGAAGGCAATGGAAGATAGCAACAGCCCTCACATCATTAGCTTTAGAGGAAAAAAAACATCCCTGGAAGAGGTAGTCCTAAGACTGCATTAAGTCACACAATTTTAGTCTCATGTCCCATGTGTTTTTTAAGTGTTCCCCACAGGCTCTTGCTGTAGGCTGCCTGTGTTTTCAAAAGTGCTCAGCAGGCAGGATGAATGAGAATGCAGGGAGAAAGCAGAAAGGTGCTTGGAGCTGGAAGGCCAGGCTGCAGTACCAGTATTTCCATCCAGCTGAAGAAAGCCTTCTTTTTAAGATCTCACAGAGAGCAAAGCATGTGTTTCCTGGCCTTGGCAGGGGTCTAGCTGAGAGGAGCCATTTCAGTTGCTGGAGCAGTTCACATCAGCTTTGCAGATTTGCCAGCTCTCCCTGCAAGATGGCCAGGAACATGTGTACACATGGTATCTGGCAACAATAATTCAGCAAAAATGAAAAATGCTTCTCATTCATTGCAAACAAATGGGTACAGTGCAATTCCAGGCAAACTTTCCCAAAGCAGGCAGCTTTCTGGGTTAAAAAAAAACAGAGTAAGAAAAGAGTTTGGGGGCCTGGAGGGCCCTGACAGGAAACGCGTGGGAACGGTTACTTCAAAGAGTAGAGCAGATATACAGGAAAAGAACAAGTTTCCAAATGCAGCCTTTGCTTTCTGGTCTGGGAAAGCAGAGCTCTTGCCAGGTACACCATGGGCAGTCACACTTGTACTGCCAGGGCTGCAAACTGTGGCCACCATCAATGCCCGGACCACTGCTCATCACCAAGCTATCCCCAAAATAACTGCTTCTGGCACTTTAAAGCTCTGGGACTCTGCAGGCCTGGGCACCTTCTGAGGAATAAACAGGCCTTCATTTCCTGCCAGGTTTCTTCCTTGCAGAGGCTTTGCATGCCAGAGCTTGTGATACCAGCACTCAAGACCACTGGAAGTGAAAAACTCATTGTGGAACTCTAGGGGAGAGTTCCAAAGCTCATCTTAACAGGCATGTTCCAGATGAAGGCATCAGTGCCATCACAGTGAGAAACAACACAGATCAGGGCCACACAGTCACACAGAATTTGAGGAAATCAACCTGTTTCTGCATCTACACCTTTATAGCCTCCTCAATCTTTGCTGACATAAAATTGGCAGCTATTCAGAAAAAGGCTCCACAACTATGTGGAGAAATGTGTGGCATATATACAACTACTAAATGTGAAAAAGCTACAGTACCTAATATAAGTGAGCAAATAAATCACTTGTAAGAAGAATACGACAGGAAAATCATTTTGGATTGTATCTGGTGAGAAAGCTAAGGCACATTACTATGCATAGATAGAATTTAATTCTCACTTTACTTTTGGCATACCTGCATTTATTTTCACATGTCAACAATGTATACAGTACAGCATACATTGATTGTCTCACTGATGGGACCTCAACACAAAAATAACTAATTTCATAGCCAGCAGTTAAAATGCTAAGACCAATTGCTCATATTATCTCTCCAAATCAATCCTAAACTGATAGATGCATTATAGTATTTCTATTATCATTGGTTTAAAAGATAAAAAAGGTCTTTCCTGAAGATTTACAGGGAATAACAGCTGGCAGCAATGTCACCTGGGACTCTGAATGGGAGACCTCTGGTTGAGAATTGCTTTGCTTCCCCTCATAAAACTTCTGTTGTGTTTACTTCACTTAAGTTTAATCACTGGCTATGACTTCATGGCTGCTGAATTCATGATGCCTCTTGGCCAAGCCATAGCATAGTGACTCAATAAAGATGAGTGACATCATTAACCCAATACAGTAGCTATTCAGATGTATGCTGTGGTCTCCTTACATAATCACCTAATTTTAGCTACTGAGAGAATTGCATACAGTACCACAGTGTATTATGAGCTCTGAATAACTGTCTAATATCCAGATGCTTTTTCCAACATTATTTTATTTTTCTGGTTTAAAATCTCTAGGTGCTATTTTATGTTCCTTGCACAAATCTCTCGGCGCTATTTTCCCTTAAACAAACCCCCTCTTCAAAACAAGTTCAAGCTTCTGCTGCTCCTGATCACCTTGACACCTCGTTAGCTGGTCATTGTGGTTGTAATGCGCTCATGGTACTACTAGATGGCCAGGACCTTGGGACTTTATAATGACTGTTGATACAAGCCTTAATTCAAGCTTCAGACACACACATACTTAACTAAAAGCACTTGGTTTGCTAAAAGTAGCTGTTTCTTGCAGTTTTACTAAACATATATGAAAATACTTCTTAAACTAGAAATATTTTGGGCCAAGGACTTGTTTTTGCTACAGGCTACAACAGGAGCATATTGAAGTCATATTCCCTGCAATTGTTTCACCGTAAACGTGCATATTTGATACTATTTATTGGTCCAAACTCCAGATACAAGTTATATGTGATAGCTTAGACATGCTAGCAGCAGGACTGGAAATCCCAAGGATGGAGGCTTCACTTCAGAAGAACAAGAAAACAGAGCTCTCATTGCAGGAATCCCAGGCATAATGTGCACCCAAGGGCTGTGTGTGCCTTCCAGGTGTGTTGGATATTGTGTGCTGCAGGTGCAGGCTCCACTGATCCCACCACATACAAACACAATGGTTTTATTTTATCCAATTTATGTCTCTTCAGCCTTTTGTCTGATATTTTTACAAAACTATGCTCAAGCAATGAGAATTGTAGCTTCAAAATCCTCCATTTCTGTAATGTTTGTCATCTAAATTACTTAAACCACTAAATCTCAGAACCTGTAATTCATAATTGCTCAGACTTTCCTCTGCCTATAGGAACTTATTAAAAAGAGTTAATAGATTACTTTGTACTTACATAAAAGAAAAGACAGAAGACTCTCAGCAGTGCTTATAACAAGGCACTCTCTTATGGGGTGTGTGCAGAAGGAGATGCTGACACACAGGTTACAATCCCTGGACCACAGTTCTGCTAATCCCCACCACCCTGGTATCAGACATTTGACTTTCCCTCTCAGCACACATCACTGCTGCCTGGAGCTGTTCTCCAGCCAGGATAGCTGGCAGCTAGTTCCTGTCCCTTGTGTAATCAACTAGCTCACCTCAGAGATATGCTCGTATTGTGCTGGTGCAGACTCACTTCTTCCACTTTGCAGCACTATGATCTGCAGACAGAACTCTGGGCTGGCTTTCTGTCCAGTTAAAACTAGTGTCTTTGTGGCAATTTCTGGAAAAACAAACAGGCTAAAACTTGTTGGCAACATCCTCTGCTGGCTCAAGTCACAGCAGCTCCTTAGTGCTCATTTCCATTGGCAGAGGTGCTGGCTCCTGAATTCCATTTCATTCTGTGCTACTGGCACAATATTTTTGATTGTGGAGTCCAACAAATCATGTTAATGTTGGAAGCTGAATGATAAACTGCAGAGGGCAATAGCTGAGCACAGCTCCTCCCCACACCCCACCACCCTCAACATGGACTCTATGTCTAATGATACCATGGTTGTTAACAATAAAAATTATCCATGTGGTAAATATTGACTGTAAAAATCCCTGGTAAAAAAAATAATGCATTTAATCACTAGATTAAACCAAATCCCTACTGTTCAAAAGTGCTGAGTGAAGCAAATGGGAATGCTGATCTTGCCTTGGGACAACGAAGAGTCTAGCTGTCCCACTGGGGTCCTATTTGTTTGTTTATGCATTTACAAACAGCGTAAATGAAACAGCAAGGTTTGATTCTGCCCAGGACTGTTGGAGCGCAGCCCCTGCATTCATTCTGGCAGGCAGAGCGCCCTGTGTTTGAGATTCCAAACATTTTTGATTTGAAAAAACCCTGGCTCCTAAGCAGTGTAGTGTGATTCAGTAATAAACATAATCAATGCCGAGACTGGGCTGTAGAGACCCAGTGCAGCACCCTTTCTTCCCAAAGGAAGTGCAGCATTCCTCTGCTGAGCACACGGAGCAGCACACCAGGAGTGAGTCAAGGAGCAGAGTAGAGGCAGACAAGCACAAAACATGAGCTAAGAGGAATTCCCTGGTTCAGAAAGCTGGCTTACAGACCTTCCTGCAGCAGAGATATGCTATTAAACAGCACCAGAGGGACACTGAAGTAGTAGAACTATATTCCTAGATCTGCCACTAACTTGACTTTGTTTAGCTCTCCCCATCTTGTATTTCTAGTCTTCAATCCTGCTGGAATAGTTGTTTTTCCCATTTAGATTCTTAAAGCAAATGATACCATCTCTGATAGTAAGTTTGAGAAGAACATAATAGACTAAAAATCTGAACTTGAAAGAGTTCTTGTAGCAAAGCAAGAATTCAACTAAATTATTTCCCTCCCCGCTCAAAGAAAACCATTTCAATAACTTCTCTTACAGACCTGTTTAAACTGTGTTGTATGCCAGAGCAGAACACTATTCTGACAGTAAAACAGGTGGTTAAAAACATATATCACTGTGGTACCTATATAATTTCCAGAACTTTTTTTTTTTTTTGTGCAAGCATGAGCTAGTAGAAATTAACAAAGGAATCATACGAATTGGCATTTTACAGAGCCTGAAAAAACAAAAAAATTATCACCTTGTGAACAGCAAAATCCACCCGTGCATTTGGGAATGTGATAATTATCTTTATTGAAAACTTCTTCTTCTGTCATCTTTCTTATTACAGGATGACTTTACAATGTTTTTTGGTTATTTAATGGAGCCTTTGAAAGTTGACTCGATTTTCTAATGATCATGGGTGTGATGCATGGGTGTGCATCATATTCATCCCCCACCTTCATCCTACATCTCACCTGGAGTGCCCATCTGTCAGTCCCATCACTCCTGGAAAGGTTTCCTAAGACACTGTCAGTGCAATGGCATCCCACAGCAGAGGCTAACTAAAACTGGCTGTCTCAGCACTAGGGAAAATCCAATCAAGAAGAAAATTTTCAGCACCATGTAAGTCCTCTTTTGAGATTTTTTGTTCGTTCATTGGGTTGTTTGTTTGTTTGTTTGTTGGCTGTTGGTTTTTTTGTGTTTTGGTTTGTTTTGGTTTTTGTTTTGTTTTGTTCTGTTCTGGTTTGTTTTGTTTTAAGGGCTATTCCAGTACACTGTTTCATTCTGCAAAGGCTTAATATCAGCATTTTGCCTCAGCATATTCTAGCTGGCCTGAGGTTCATGTCTCTCAGACTGAGACTTAGTGAAGACTCTTCCACTTGTTCCTTCACAAGCTGCACCTCTCATTGGTTACATGCCCAGCTTCAGTTCCTCTGGCCCTCTACATTTCATACAAGACACTGCCTTAATTAAGGTGAATATCCCCCTAGACAACTCTTGTCCCCATAAAAAAAAGAAACAATATATATATACACACATTTGTCACATTAAAGACAACTTGATCTCAGCTACTTTAGCAGATGACATGCAAGAGGATTAGAGTTTGAACCATTGGGTTAAGTCATGTAATTTTTTTGTCAGTAACACAGAACATTCCTTTCAGAGTAATTTTCTAGACAATCCTTAATGTTCAAGGATTATCTGTCTCATGGCAGTCTCTGCAGGAGGAAGAGGAAGAGCCTCCTATGAATCAGGAGCCTGCTGCATTCACATTGTGCAAACAACAAATTTTACAAGGATCACGGATCTGGAAATCAAGCATGTGCTGTTTCGTAAATTAAAAATGAAGGAACCTTTTCCACCTTACTACATATGGACAATTTATAATGGGCTGGTGTGCTGGTTTTGGCTGGAGTCAATTTTCTTGACAGCAATTAGTATAAGGCTGTGTTTTGGATTTGAGCTGAACACAGTGTTGATAATATAATAAGTAAAATAAATAAAAGGGTTTTTATTGTTGAGCAGACGTTACTCAGAGCCTTTTCTGTGTGTCAGACTGCCACACTTGCAGAGAAGTTGGGAGTGGTTGGAAGACTGGGAGGAGAAACAGCCAGGACAGGTGACCCAAACTGACCAAAGGGATATTCCAGACCCTGTGACATCATGCTCAGGATATAAAATGAGGAGAAAAGGATAAGGGGGGGATGTTTGGCATGATGACATTTGTCTTCCTAAGTAACCATTAAAAGTGATGGGACCCTGCTGTCCTGGGGATGACTGAACACCTGCTTGCACATGGGGAGTGGTGAGTTAATTCCTTGCTTTGCTTTGTTGTGTTCACAGCTTTTGCTTTCTCTATTGAAGTCTCTTTATCTCAACCCATGAGTTCTCCTTCTTTTACCCCTCCTATTCTCTCCCCCATCCCACTGATGGGGGAGTGAGGGAGTGGCTGCGTGGAGCTTGGCTGCTGGCTGGGCTTAAACCATAACAGCTGGCAAGTCCAATATTAGGCTTATTTCTTTTCATTACCTTATTTCCTTCAAATCTCCATACATGTTTTACATGGGGTGGGGAGGATGAGGGGTGGGGGAAGAGTCAAATCCTCAAATGTTTTAAGATTGATCTTCAAGGAGAAGAGGGAAGAACATGTCCCCCAATCCAAGAAACTCTAAAACAGAGAACCTGAAGCACATGCATTTGGGTAACAGCATGACTGGGAAAAGATCAGCAGAATTGCTTTCTGAAATGTGAAAATTTCCAACTAGAAAGAGTCTCTTCCTGCAATTTCCCTTGAAATCCCTAGGAATTTGAAGATGCAAATAACTGTAATTACGGGAAGGAGAAAGAAAGCAGTTCTTTAAAGCTGATGGGAGACAAGAGTTTGCCTCTCAGACAGCTGAATTTGCAAGGCTGCAAACACAAAGAAGCACTTTTAACTTGCAGTACATATGACATCAGCACCCGGTGCTCACAGAAAGAGATGCCTCTGTACTGTATTTACCAGGCTGATTTTCAGAGGAAAGCCATCCCAACCACCTTTGTACTCCTCAGTGGCTGTGAGACAGAAGGTGCTATGTTCCCAGCCTGGGTGTCACTCTAGCTGCTCAGGCAGGAGCAATCCTTTTGGCAAAAGCTCCACATGCATTTTTTTGTCTGCCTTGTCAGAGGAAACTCAGACACACAAACTGCCATCCACTATCTCTAGTGTAGCTGAGAGTCATCCCACTAGAGAAGAAAAAACAATCTGCATTTTGAATAATAATTTTCCAGATGTACTATCTTGCATTTGTCAGAGTGACTTCTTGTTATTTCCTGCTTCTCTTTTTTCAATGGCATTTTCAGTATTCTTCTGTATCATCTGCTAATTTCATTAACACACTGTTTGATGATCTTGAAGGGGGTAACCGAAAATTATGTTACATAAAACCGGACACAAACTCCCTTTTCCTGCTGCATCCCACCGCTTACCTCCCACTCCTCTCTGTGCCCTATTACTTAGCATGACCTGTTTCCTCGCCTTCTGCAAGAGCTCACATTTTTTGTTCATACAATATAAAATTTTCAAGTGAAAATTCCTCTGCTATTGGACATTGGTTTCTTAGTCTGGAATTGCTTCTGTTTTTTCTTTGACTGCTACATGGTGAATTTAAAGACTGAATTAAATTTCTCTGAACCTTTGCAATAGCAACACTTTTGCACCAGTTCTGTGATGCACTAGTAAAATATGGAGACATACCTACAGACACTTCGTTACAAATTATAGGTGGTATTACTGTAACGAAGTAGGTACTTCATATTCTCCCAAAAATGTTAAATTTTCTCACTATTAACTTTGTTAATTAATATATAAATACAAATGTATATACCCATTGAAATTATCTTATAACTAATCATGGGGATCTTACTGGAAAATACCATAAAAACATACAGCTATTGATGATAACCCTGCCTGCAAAGGCTGTTTTGAAGACACTGATCTCTCTATTTGGCATATTCCTTATATTTGCCTCTGCTTAGTCAGGTAATTTTAAATGAAGAGTCAGCTGCAAACCATATGTAAATTTACTCACAGAGGGGACTCCTTGTTGATGCTCAAAGTCATAGTGTTAAAAAAATTGAAATTTATTAGCTAAGACATATACTGCATTAGAATTACACAAAGTGTTTTGCTTGCATAACCATTGCAAACTTAGGGTTCACTGCATTAGGGACATGCCAAGTGGCAATGGACAGAAACAAGACAGAAAGAGGATAATCCTCAACTAGCTTAGCATGGCTGCTCTACCACTTGTGTAGTTTATGTGGGATGGAGAAGTGTGCCTATATGTGGGAAGAGATGGGATGGAGTTGAGCTGCAGGCTGTGGGATGTGCCTGCAGAAGCACATGGCAGCACAGAGAGGCACATGGCAGCACAGAGAGGCACATGGCAGCACAAAGGAGCACACAGTAGCACAGAGAGGCACATGGCAGCACAGCGAGGCTGTCTCTGCAGGATCCTGGAGGGAGGAGGTGCCACATGGCAGAGCCCTATAGGAGAGGAGCCTGCTGGAAGCTGACAGGCGGGTGAACAGCACGTGAACACCCCACAGAAGGGCATTTAGAGGTATCTTGCTGATGTGGCAACATGGGATAGGTCACGTAGTGAGAATTACCATGCGAGGGAATTCTGCACATTGAAGAAGTGTATAAAACCATCTTGTTTCTCTGAACAAATGGTTCAGATTCCCTGCCGGTCTGGGCCCCGTGCTGCAGTCATTACACCTATACACAATGTTACAAAAATAAATACTTCAAATAAACATATACAGCAGCAAGAGCAGCTGAGGCAAAGGCGCTGGCAACCCAAGACAGGTCTGGATCCAGGTGAGTCCTGAGGCCATTTAGCTTAACACGTACCTTGACCTGTTACTAGCAAGGGCAACTCTGTATTAAAGGGCATCTCAAGCTGCACAGAGTTAAGTAACACAGTGCAGGTATGGACCAGAAATGCAGATTTCAGAGGCATGTGCACACTGCAGAAACCAAGGAGCAACAGCAAAAGATGATATCCAGTCTCGGAACAATGCTGCCTCTGAGAGTGTGAGAAACAGGGATACTAGGTGGTCAGTAGCATGCAAGGAATAGCAGTGAAGACAGTGCCTGGAGACAGACTTCCAGAGATCTCTAACATGCTCCATGATCCTCAGCATTTGCACACTATGGACACCTGCACACCAAGGGTCACCCAACACCAGCAAGCTCTTAGCTGTCACCTACACTCCTATCTTCTTAAATCAGCCGCACTGGAGTCCTGCTGATCTTGACAAGCATTTGCAATGGGCTAAAAGAAAGCCTAAAGATGATGATTTTCAGTAAAATGTTTTGGAAAGTCCATGTGCACGCAACACAATCATCACAAAAAACGCAACTGCAGATCTCCCTGCAGAATCACCGCTCTTGCCAGGCATGGATGTAGGAACTCAGTCCTATCATAGACCAGAACACATGCACACCCATGGGGGTGTGACTGGCCCTGCTGTTGATTCACAAATTACATGAGATTATAGCATTTTTTATTTTAGTAAAATCAAAGTAAGGGAGAATTCAGGATCAAAACACCTGAGACAGGCTGGATACATATTTAGACTGGTAAGTACTGAAATGCTGAGCACAAGGAGGCCTTGAGGTCTTCCACATCTCACACTGATAATGTCAAAAGGATTCCCACTAGACACAAAGTGGGAAATCCTGAAATGAAATAACATTAAGGAAATTATCCAGTAATTTCTAGGAAAGCCAACTGTTTCTTCAAAAATTTCTGAGTACATTAACTTAAGTTTATGAACACTTAAGAAAATTAACATATATGAAACAGTTCCCTCCCACACATAAGGGAAACCTCACGGATTTGCTACTAACCACCAAGTTCAACAGTAGCTTACCTGAATGAACAAGGACTACGTTTGTTACATCCATTGACAACTGGAAGCTGTAAAAATTTGCAGCACTTTAGGTCCAAGAGAATACTCAAAATAATCTGACCTAAACAATGATACATTCTGAGAAAACAGTGAAATTGCCTTACTATGGGCCCACATTCAGGATGTTGAAAAGAGGCTACCAAGCCTGGAAGCTGAGGACTATAATCTGCTTCTACTCCTTCATGTAGGACTGAATGATGCTGGGACAAAGAGATTCCAAAATATCAAAAGGGATTTAGGACCCTCAGAAGGAAGTTGAAAGGATCTGAAGCACAGGTAGTGCTCTCCTCTACCTTCCTGGTAAGGCAGTGGGACTCTGGTAGAGTGAAGTAAGTGGATGGGGTGAATGACTGGCTGCAAGATACTGCCATGCTTAGGGCTTTGAGTCTGTGGTCTGGAATGTGCCTTGGAGAGACTGGACATGTTGGCATCAGGTGCGGAGCACCCAACCAAGCAGTGTAAGAGCGGTCTGGGGACCAAGTTCACAAGACTTACAGCCAAGCTTTAAACTAGATTTAGTGGGGAAAACAATGCTCTAGCAGGTGTCAGTGAGGAAACAGGAAATAATAGGACTTTAGGGAACAGCAGCAAAATACCAGTAAATTTTCCCAAAGGAGTTGTAGAGGACCACTCCCAAAGGCTGAAGAGGTCAACAGCCCAGCTGCAGCCTCTACCTCAATGCACACAGCATGCACAACAAGTAAGAGGAGCTGAAAACCTTTATGCAATTGGCAAACTGTAACACAATTGTTATAATGGAAATGGTGGGACAAGTTGCATAACTGGAGCACTGCAATTAAGGGTACAAGCTTTTCAGAAGAGATAGGCTGGAAAGGAGGAGCAGGGATGTTGCCTTCTATATCAAGGAAGGGATAGGTTGTGAAGAGCTGTGTCTGGGAAACAGCCAAGGACAGGCTGAGTGTCCATGGCTAATAAACAAGGACAGGACCAAGAAATGATACCTGGTGGTGGAGGTTACTACAGGCTGATCTGGAGAAGCCGTTGATGAGGCCTTCTTGGTTTGGCTGCAGGGCACATCATCCT
>VYZP01051484.1:0-30205 GCA_013400635.1 Hypocryptadius cinnamomeus | reverse complement strand
TGGAAAGACAAATTGAGTAGAATGCAGTCTGGTGTATTTTTTAACATTGAGTTTGATGATTTGTATCTTAATGTATTTACCAGTGAGATGCATTCATCATCTAAATTACAACATTGATACCCACTACTTGAAGCTACTTTTCTTCAGCTGTTAAATCATCTGGTTTTGGATACTCCTCCATTCTGCTTGTTTTTGACAAGTTACCAACCAGTGCTGTGGGGTTTTGCCTTTTATCTGTTATACTGGAAAAAATTAAGGTCTGCTGCCCGTTCATTTTTAAAGCATTTTTTGCTTAACAGTGAGTATGAAAGAGAAGCTAGATAATGTTAAAAATCATTTTTAAAAAGTCTGGGTTTAGTTTTAATCTTTTTATTTCAGTGGATGGAAAAGACCTCAGCTGGTTCGTACGTTTTTCGTAATAGCCGAGCTGAAGAAAGGGAAGCTGCCAAGCATGCAGAGGATCAGCAAAAGAAACTGGAAGCTCTGTTTGCAAAAATCCAAGCAGAATATGAAAAGCATGAAGGTAAAGCTTTCATTCTTTCAGAACATCTGTAAAGAACAGGAAAACATTTTGATGTTTTCAGAAAAGTCAAAAGAAATTGTCAAAAATCTTCTCTGGTGATAGAGAAGCAGAAATGGGATTTTGAGTTGTTTTCTTTGTTGTTGTTGTTGGTTTTGTTTTGTGTTGTTTCAGGTTTTTGCTTCCTATATGTCAAGACCTTTTGGTACAAAATAGTTATGTGCTTATTTGCATGGCTTTGCAGCTACCTAGGAAACACCTTTTGAACATATTCATAGGCAGGCCACAAAAAAATTATCCTTAGGGTGATTCTCAGGGAAGTGCTACGAAATTGTAGAAATCATAATTTCATTCCCTTCAGAGATGTGACACTGTAAAATTTCACCCAGAGGTGGGCACTGCTAGGATGTATCTCAGTAGACCTGGACACCAAGACTGAGCATCTTTCCTCATGAATAATTGCATGACCATGCAGATACTGAGGTTAGTGGAGCTGCTCAGTGGGACAGGGACTTTGGTGACACAGGCCATGGGGAATGCTGAGTTACTGAATGCCCTTGGTTGGCAATCCCAGGCCATGGAGACCAGGGGAAATTCTGAAGCAAGGAAGACATACCCTTGGTGGAAGAGGATCAAGTTAGAGAACACTCAGGCAAACTGGACATATGTAAGTCCATAGCTGATGATGGGATTAACTCAGAAGTGCTGAAGGAGCTGACTGGAGTCCGTGGGGCTGCTTTTGATTGTCTTTGAATGATCATTAGTTCGTTGGTAGAGGTGCCTGGAGACTGGAAAAAAGCAAATGTGTCTGCTGTATTCAGAAAAGGTAGGAATGAGCACCCAGAAAACTACAGGCCAGTCCAGCCTACCCTGATCCCTGAGCAGGTGATGGGACAAATAATCCTGGAAGCTGTGCCTGGAACAGGCACAAAAGGAACAAAAATGTGATTTGGATTCACTCAGGGGAAGTCACGTTTGACCAACCTGACAACATTCTGTGATGAAATCACTGGCTTGGGCAGTTGAGGTGAGAGCAGTACACTGTCTACCTGGACTTCAGAAAGGCTTTTGACACTGTGTCCCTTAGGATCCACAGAGAGAAGCTGATGGGCTGGATGAGCAGGCAGGCAGGTGGATTGAAAACTGTCTGAACAGTAGGGCCCAGAGGGTGCTGATCAGTGGCACAAAGTCTGTTTGGAGGCCAGTAACTCCTGGTGTATGCCAGGGATGAGTACTGGGTCTAGTCCTGTTTAACAAATTCATTTATGATCTGGAGAATGGGGCAATGTACTTAGAGCAAGTTTGATGCTGAAAATTAGGACAAGTGATGGATACACTAGAGGATTATGCCGCCATCCAGAGGGATTTTGGCAGCTGGAGAAATGGGCTGACAAGAACCTCATGAAGTTCAACAAAGCAAGTTGCAAATCCTGCGCCTGGGGAGGACCAGTGCCATGCACCAGTACATGCTGGGCGCTACCCATCTGGAAAGCAGCTTGGCAGAAAGAGCCCTGGGGGTCCTGGTGGACAAGCTGAAGATTGTTGCCAGAAGGTCTAAGAAGGTGTTCCTTCCCTTCTCTTTAGCACTGGTAAGGCCAGATGTGGATTGCCATGTCCAGTTCTGGGCTCCTCACTACAAAAGAGACATGGACACACTGGAGATACTACAACAAAGGGCCATGAATGTGTTTAAGGAATTGGAGCATCTGACCTAGGAAAAACTGTCACCATTGATCAGATGTCCCTGAGCCTTCTCCAAGCTCAATGTACTTAAATAACCTGAAAGGACAGTGCAGAGAGGATGGAGCTAGGCCTGTGTCAGTGGTGTCCAGTGACAGGTCCAGAGCTAAATGGGCACAAACTGGAACACAGGAAGTTCGCTGTGGACATCAGGAAACTTTTTCACTATGATGGTTGACTGACAGTGTTTCTTGGAGAGGCTATGAAATCTCCGTCCTTGGTGATAATAAAAGGCTTGGTCAGCCTTCTGTAGGGTGCACCTGCTTGAGCAGGGAGTTGGACCAGATGACCTCCAGAGGTCCCTTCCACTTCAATATATTCTAATTCTGTAATGGCTGACACTGTCCACCCCTGCCAGTGATCTCTAACAGTAGATCTAGCATAGAATTCTTAGTTGAAATCAGAGATGGCCTTGTAATTCTTAATGTCATTGCTATGACATCTCATGTGTTGTTTTATGTTTGGTAAACTTGTGTATACAGGAGTCTGGTGTGCTGAAGGAATTCATTGAAATTCTGGCAGCAAAGTGACTTACATAAGGAGAGAGTAATCGTTTATATACATTAACTTGGCATTTAGCTGATGTCCTGAGGAGCCTTTGTGTGCAGGCCTGTGGTCATCTGCTGTCCCACATCTTGGCATCTTTAAGACTTCTCTGCTGCATGAGAGGAAGAGCAAGTGATGGACATAAAGGAAATGTAGTCAAGTATCTATGAAGGTTCTTGGCAGCCCATCAAATCTCCCACCCTCTCCTAAGTGATACTAGCCACTGATACCAGCTGCTAGCCTCCTAGCTACTGATACTGGCTACACCAAAGTTTGTGTAATATTCTATCTGTGTTGTATTTAAATTAATAATTTTTTTTTCTGCTTGTATTTTCTGGATAGGTATATATATGGACACACACACATACACATCAATTCCTATACATGTGTTTTGTATTTTTATTCTGGCAAGGCCTAAGTACTACTGTGCTTCTTACATAATTATTTCTTCCTTCATTTTAAAGTGTATTGGTTGTACTCCACATAAAAGCTTTTTCTCAACAGAGAGAACCAGTAGAAGAACACCAAGTTCACGGATCATCACGAGACAGCAAATCCATAATTTGCAAGATGGTGCAGAACTTTATGAAGCAATTCAGAATGCATCTGATCCTGGTTATATGGAGGTAACTGTAGATACTACTGGGTTAATTTTGAAAAGCTTTTGGAGTAAATTAAAATTTAATAACTCCTGCTGAAATGGACCATTAAATTACTCTTTTGTTTTGCTGCCTTTTGATATTTTCTACAGCATGCTTATTGCTAAATAAATTAATATTTAAAAATATGAAAAAAACTTAATGAAGACTTGTTGTAATTGATTAATATTATCTTGGATGGCAATTTTTTCTTGGTATAAAAATCCAGGATATAGCACAGTTAAAAGTTAATGCTACTTGTAATTTTATTACTTTGCTTTGTCTTGCATATATGAAAACTTAAGGCATCTCATCAATCTAGAGTTTCATACACATACTCTTGCATGCTGTTCACTGAATTGTTTGGATAATTATATTGTCTCCGTTGTCTTCATTCTCTGTTACAGTTAAATCACAACTTTTAAGTATTTTTGCCTTTACTAATAAAGATACAGGTGATTAGTCCCTGCCGGTTATTAAAAAATTAAATACATGCCTTGGTTTTTGAAGTGAGGATCCTTGTCTGTCATATTTGATGAAATGGTATCTGTGTCTCTGGATCTGCATCTACAGAAATCTGGGTCTTGAAGGCTTGGTCAGTAAACTGATGGGTTTGATGCATTTTAGTGTAAATCACTGTGTCAGCTCAGAGACAGCAGCCTGAGGAGAAGTGCTACTCTTCCTTTATTCTTCCAGAAATTTTTCCTAATATGTCTTCATATGAAACAGGCAAGCCTGCATGTTATATTAAATATTAACCTTACTTATACACTCTCAAGCAGACTTCTCACTAATTGTCAGGTAAGAACAGTGTGTAATCTCTGCACAGACCAGAGAGCACCACCTGAGTACCAGCAGTACCACTGCTACCTCCTGTTGTTTTAATATACCTCATTTCAAGTCCTAGTAGTGCATCAGCTGGAAATAAATTGCTTCTAACAGATGAACACTCAAGAAAGAGGCTATCTACAAATCTTGTGGTTTTTTGATTAATAAAAAAGATACTGAGTTCATCTTCTCTTGGTTGCAGGGATATCTCAGTGATGACCAGTTAAAAGCCTTGAAGGCTTACAGGCAGCTGATGAATGATAAAAAACAAACTCAGATGCAGGAACAATTCAAGAAGGCTTTAGAGTCAGCAGAACAGGAAGAAAATGGTTGTTACAAAAGGGACGTGTCTGCAGTATGGAGATTATATGTGGTAGACTACAGAAAGCAAGAAAAACATAAAGGTCAGTGCTTGAAAAATTATAAATAACTTTTAACTAAATGTGCTAATTGGCCGGCATAGGTAGATTTGAAAAGTTTCCCAACAGTATTTTAGCTTACATGTTAATATTTCCAGTTTGATTCTTGGTTTAAGGCTTTTGGATAGGATGGAGCATTGTAGATTTATTTTTTTTAAAAGCCTTCAAATTATGACTGAGAAGGTAACTGAGCTTACTGTGCTGTTGTCAGGAGCAGTGCTGAGTATCTGGCGCCCGCTGCCCGACGTGTGCTCCTTGCTGAAGGAAGGCGCTCGCTACAGGATCTTCCAGCTGTCAACATCCCAGTCCAGGGGCAGGGCAGACTCCAACATCCACTTGACAGCCACCAAGAAAACTCAGTATCTACAGCTACCAGTAAGTGCTTTAAGTGCACAAAGGTGCATCATTAAAATGTGTCACACTCTGTAAGTGTGGTAAATACTGAAGTTTTGTGTTTCGTCAGGTATCACAGGAGATGCTGGTACAGATTTTCTTTCCAAGAAAGGCTCTAGAATTCACCAGTTTGTTGGATCCTTCTTTTCAGGCACCATGTGCTGAAGTGGATTTAGTTGGAGTTGTAATTTCTGTTAGCAGAACAGGTACGTTGTGGACCACATTCATGTCCTCCCATCAAATAAGCACTGAATTCTTTATTTCAAAGTCAGAGTTATCTTGGTGTTGTACCTGCATCTCAGGCCTGTGAAAACCTCCTAATACAGGCCACCACAGTGACATGCTGGCAGATAAATCTGTATTTCTGAAGAAAAACTGTCTCTGCTTATTAGCTCAGAAAGTTAGTAAGGCAGGATCTAAGCTCAAAAGCAGCTTGTTTTTAAATATTTGTGTGTGTATATATATATATATGTATTTTTTCCATAAGTGATGGACATAAGTTCTCACATCTGTGTTCAGCGTCTGCAGAAACATCATTGTGCATGTACATGAACTCCCTCTTTGGTGTACAATGTCATGAAATGAGTGGAATTCAGGCACTGGAGCTCATGGATAGGGAGAGGTGGATAATCTGGGTAAAAAGGAGAAGTTCCATAGGGGTATTGTTTTTAAAGACACAGACTTTGAGTTGTTCTCTGTAATCAGTAGAATATGAAAGTATGAGATACCTATCACCATGCAGATGGGCTGCCCCGTATCTCTTTCAAGATGTGACTTTTTTTAACAGATCCAAATCACTTAAAGAGATGTAAAGGTTTAATTCAGACTTTTTTCCTGCTTTTAGGTTTCACTACTGTGGTATACTTGTCTGATGAAAGCTATAATTTAGTGGCAGTAAAGATCTGGACAGATCTCAGACACTTGGCTATTGAAGATGTAGTTGTCCGCTGCTCACTCATTTCTGCAAGCAACCTTCAGTGGCAGTCTGAATTCAGATCAGAAATTCCCGTGCTGTTGGCTGGAGATCTTTCTTTATTCTCAGCCAGTCCAAAGGAATGCTACCTTCAAGAGAAGGTTAATGAACTGAGGAGTGTGATAGAGGTAAACCTGTAGAAGTGTGGTTTGATGGTTACTTTTAGTTACTGCTGTGTTGCATCCTTCACCAAAAAGTCCATTACCATTGATAAACCTTTAAAACAAGTAATGCACATCATGCTGAATTTGAGGGGAATTTTCTGGGAGATGGAGTAAGATGTTAATGCAATTTTCCTGGGGGACTGAATGTCTTGATTTTTTTTTTTTATTTTCCAACTCATCCAGCATTGTCTTTAGAATGTGCCACAGAATCTCTGAGTGGCAAAAGATCTTGTACCTGTCAATAGGAAATCTGCCATGGATAGAAAGTGCAGGAATCTTATATATTGTTGGTTTGATATAAAATAAAATTCCAGTGGGATAATGATGAAAAAAGAAAGTCTTAAATGTAGTGTATATAGTCCTTACATAGTTTGAAAGCCAACTATTCTGCATTGCAAACTCTGTTCTCCCTTCCAGAACATGGCCTCCTTTTGCTCTGATGCAGAAAGTAAATTGATGAATTTGCTACGAAGAAATCTCTTGCTTACACCCAGTTTACCTAAAAGATGTGGCTTGGAAAGCCCCTCTCCTTCCTGCAGCCATGCAGAGGATAGAAGTTTGGTAAGCTTCTGGTAATTAATGCTGTGTTTATACTGGCAGTACATGCAGTAAGGATTTAAGCAAGTGTTATACCTGTGGTGAATGGTCTCACTTCTGTGTCCATTTCATCCAATCTTCTCAGGGCAAGGCAAGCTGATTAGAAGCTTTCTCTGTGTGTGTGGGGGCTTGGGATTATTCCCCAGAGGAGCCACGAGATAGATTATACTTCCTCCAAACACTATATGAAAACTTCCTCTTGTGGCCTGTGTTTCCACAACATGCTTTAAGTATTTTGAATTTGATGTGAGTAAAATGAGTCATCTTTCTTTATAGATGATTTAGTGCTTCTTTGGTCCCACTCTGAAGATTATCCAATGTGAATGTCACAGAAGGGAAAAATCTCGATCTGTACATTTTTATTGCAAGGCATTCTGCAGTTCCCCCCTTTGTTGAGAGAATTTACTTCCTGGTCTTTTTATAGATAGTGTTTACTATTTCTAGGACTTAAAAGGGATGTCACCTGGTAAATGTATTTTAGCAGTCTTGACAAAAATGGATTTAAATAGTACTCAAGTCTCCCATGAAAGCTGCTGGGAGTGAGTTGCTTCTGACATGGAATACTGAGCACAGTCAGAACAAAATTTTTTCCTGCCATGAGTTGCAAGGGAAGTGGAAACACCCTGGTGTGATATCGTTCCTGGGGACTAAGTTTAAGCTTATAAGGCATCCTTTTCTATTTCAAAGGGAGGGCTAATGTTTAATTCTGAAGGTTTAGATTATATATTTTATAGACTAACTAGTTTATATTTGTATAGTTTATTAAATAATCTTTTAAAAATGAGACATTAAGTGAATTCTCAGGCCTGTGCTTGAAAGATTTGCTATGCAGCATCTGTCTTGTTGTCTTCAAATTTTTTGGTCTATGTTGTATCCTGGTTTTTCTTCAAATTTTTTTTCTCCTTTTTACTTATTTAACCAACCATGTGTGGAGAACATAGCCAAGGCAGTAAAAGACTTGTGAGTGCTTTGATTTCTTACCATCTGGCATAGAAAAATTCCCATACATTTTGCCTTGCTCTTGGAAACAAAATGTAAATGTACAGGTGAACCAGTGACTTAGCAGTCATCAGCACTTGAAGAAGTAATATTCATCACCATCAGGAGATACCAAACTAAACTTAAATGGGATATGAATGGTGATGTAGTGTTTTTATATTGGGGCAGGGGGAGGGTTTCCCCCGTTTTTTGGAAGTCATTGAGGAAGTTCATGAAACAGTTCTGTTCAACATAAAACTTCTCTTTTTACCCAGATCTCTTCTAGAATTGAAATGAAGCATCCAAGCCCTTTGTCAACTAGCACACCAAATATGGAACTTGTCACACCAGGGTCAGCAAAAACACCTTCACCTGCTACAGTTAATGAAAACCATCTCAAAACCAGCAAAAAGAGAAAAGCTATGGACTTCCTCAGTTGCATACCTGCCCCTCCACCACTGACACCAATATGTTCAGTAATTTCTCCATCAGTTAAAAGAGCATTTCAGCCTCCACGAAGTTTGGGTTTACAGCACAGCAAGTCACCTAAAGGGACAGATCAGAATATTGGCCTTGTCACCCCTTGCAGAAAAGTGAGAGCAACTGTCCATCTTCCTGAGAATGACCTGGTTGCTGATGAAGAACTGGCAATGATTAATACACAAGCACTCATGAATAATTTACCAGAAGAAAAGAAGATGGATTCTGTAAATGAAAACAGCAATGCAACAGCTACTACTTTATCTGATGATCTTTCATCCAGAAATAGTTCCAGGTCTGCTGGGGAAGCAAATAACTCAACAAAAGCAGTTCTGAAGTAGCTGAGGCTCTTCAGAAGAGCCCAAAGGAACCTGAACACTCTTTGCTAGCCCACAGAATGCTGCTAATGCACATGTACAGTATTATATATATTTCAAATTCAAATTATTTTTACACTTTGTACATTAAAACTTGATTGTATTTAATAAAGTTCTATTACAAAAATAGACTCATTAAATAACACTTCATTTGCAAAATAGTTTGAAGTTTAGTATGTAAACACTTCTCACAAAGATGTATTGTACAATAACATCAGTGTGGCTGAGGGTTTGATGACATTTTGTAAGCCATTGATTCTGTGTTCTTATATTACAGCAGGATCTTTGTTTCAGTCTAAAGCCATGAGTTTTGTTACCCTCTGCAAGATTAGAATAGTTGTTTGGCTGTCCAGAGTGGCACAGGGCATAATAAAGAGTTCTCTTATTTTCACCAAACAGAACACTTTAATTCTGAAATGTTGCTCTGCTATTCTGGCACAGTTCTTGTACTTTTCTCCTCAGACTTTCCATATAGCATTAGGGAGGTTTAAAGAAGAGCAATGATTATTTGATTCACAGCAAAATGCCACGCAGAGTTACTATTAAATAGCTCCTTGGTCTGTGTTTCTGCTTCAGCTGTTCAGAGCTGCTCCTGTAGCCCTGTTCCCATTTAGGAGTTAACATGCACAACCCTGACACTAATGTTTCATTTTGGGAGCCTCTCCATCTTGGGCTCAGTGAACTCCTATGTCTTGGCAAGATGAAGAGCTAAGTTTGCTCTGTTGAAGTGTTTTGCTTGCAGGCTGGAGAAGCTGTTTGTGTGAGGTACGACCAGCATGAATCCAGTCGGTCGAGAGAAGGACCAGCATTAGATCTTGCTACAATCTGTTGAGCTACTATTGCCATCATTCACTTTGCCTCTGAAAGTTACAATAATGCTGTAGGCAAGGTAGTAGATACAAAAGGTTTATACAATCAGATATAAAGCATTAAAATGGCAAGAAATGCCAGCTGTGTCGGGAAAGAATTTGCCACAATGGCTTTAAGACAAAAATAAGTTAGGAATGTTTCTTGCTAGTGTCAGACTGTGATGCAGAAAAAAATATCCTAAATGTGGCATGTGGTAGAGCCCCGTGTATTTCACATGTGCCTGGATGGATTTTCATGGAGGAAGAGGGATGAGATGGAGTACAGTCTGTACTGCCCTTACAGTGAGCACATAGAGCTGTGAGATCATGGTCCAATGCCATTCAAAGATTTTTAAGAAATAAAAGTAATTTAGAAATGTAGTAGAAAAACACAAGAATAAAAAACAGTTTAGAAAAAAATGTAAAACTAGAGACTCTTGTACCCTGATAATTAAAGCACCAAGGAATGCACATCTTCAGTTAAATGTCACATTCGTACGTGCCATGCCAGGTCTCCTCCTTGGGAAGGCAGAAGGGTGGGTGGGATGGGGACCTGTCCCGTAAGCTGCACTTGCTCCACTGCAGCTTCCCTCATCCCTGCCGGGTTTTTCAGACCGGAGAACACTGTGGAAGGTAACATTGTGCTCATATTGTTCTTTCATCCGCTGTATCTTTTCCCGAGGGACATGATGAATATTTCTTCTGTAGAGTCAAAAGTAACAGAAAGCACAAGTATTTAGCTGCCTGTGTATGAGGGGTTATCTTCAGTTTGTTGAAGTCCCTGATAGGTTCAGCATAATGGTTCAGGTCTCCACTGATCTCTTTCTGGCCTTTTTTACAAATTACTGTTCACTTCTACCTACTTCTTAGGAATATTATTGTGACTGCTGAAAAACAGAACACCATTATTTTTGGGAGGCAGACAAGACATAGAAAGTTGACAAATGTCCAAAGTAAGAGTTGTGTAGAAGACCTGTGTGGTATTTTATGCAAGTGTTGCTGTTTTTTAGCACTAACAGCTTTTTGGCCTCAGCGAGCTTTTGTACAGCTAGAGCCAAGGGCTGCAGCCAGCCCAGACACTGAGGCAGCAGCGAGGACAGAGGTCACAAACTGCTGTGCTGTGAGAGCAAGTAGGGAAACAGCGCACCTGATGTGGCTCAGGCTCCAGGGCAGACTCGTAAATGACAAGTTTGAGAGGGAGGGGAGCACAATGCTCAAACATGCAGGGCTTTCTGGATAGAGTAGCCAGAGTAGCACCAGCCATGATCCCTGCACAACTTAGCAGGAATTGTCTTCCTAAAGGCCACCAGGAATTTCTGTTTGTGAGTTTGCAAACCCTGAGTATCTTTGGGTTTGCCCTTTAGTGCTATTAAGGCGCAGCTTGTGCTGCAGTGAGTGTATGTGAACTATCTTTACAATGCTGCTGTGAAAAGTCAATGCGTGTCAAATATGCAATAAAACAAACTGCAAGTTACTGAGTAGCTCTGCCTACAATGAATGATCAGATTGTGCCCCTGCAGTGCTCCCCTACCAATGGCTGGTGCTGCTGAGGCCAGAGCTGATCGACAGCTCAGCTGGTGCTGTCCTCACCTGTCCCCAGGCCTGAACCATCATCTGCCATGTCCTGCCTCCCGCTGCAGCCACGAGTGCTCTGGGCCTTGGCCCTCTGCCATTTGTGTCCCTCACACACAGACAAGAGCAGCATTAATTTTTGACTAGAGCTCCTGGCTGGCAGAAAACAAATCCTTCCACTGCAATGAAGTGCCCATGCCTTGTAATCTTGCACTAAGTTATCTTCTGGATTTGGTAGCTGGGAGAGCACTGCCCCCTGTAACTCACTTCACATCAGGCTGGCTGAAGGCTAGGAAGTCGGCCTGCACTAAATTTTTCAGTGACCACAGCCATTAACCCTGCAGCCACTGGTCAACGTGACGTTCTTAGAGCCACATTCAGCTGCCTCTATATCCTACCACACTGTGCAGAGTGTTTATATCCTTTTTGTGTGTGTGTTTGTGTTAAGATCTTTACGGTAAAGATCCTCTAGAACTGTCTCTTACCCACATTTGATGTACCATCCCTGCATACTGCAGCAGGACAGCATCTGTTATGGTTAGATTCTTAAGGACAGAAGTCTCAATATTGGCTATAGTGCTTAGATTTGAGTTTGTGCCCAAACAAAAGAGACTGCTGCTCAAAATACAGAATGAAAATCAGGGCTCCTACCCCATCAAGCTTGCAGCAAAGAACATGCTTCAGGGTTTGTTGCCTTTTCTACTGCCTGACTCACTTCAGGCGCTTTCAGGGCTGAATTCACTACAGACCAGGTACCCAGTAACGGAAATTTTCCACAACAATCCTTCTGTTGTCATTTACCAGGCTACATTCTTCCTTATATGAAGAGGAAGAAGGCTGACCTGAAAGCATGTCAACAAAATGAGAGAAGCTGTCTGTTCCAGCAAAGAGAAAACTATGTACCTTGTCAGTTCTTGAACATTGAACTTCCAGGGTGTATCCGGTTCTTGGAATGTAACTTCATATCTATTTTCATGTGCCTAAAGGACACAAAGATGACACTATGAAACTGCACTAAAAGAACTGCCACCTCTGCCAGAACTCCTGACAAGAGACACCAATGCATCTTCAAAGACTCTGTATGGTGTGTTTTTCACAAGTCATGAACTACAATTATAAATCATACCTTGACATATTTGTCAACAAATAGTTTGGGAGCTGTTCAATTCATGTCACTACTGGGGAAGGGTATGATGCCCTCATCACCAAGAAGTAGCAGAGCAGGTTCAAAAGCCATTAATCTTTTCAAGTGGCTTTGCCTTCACTGAGTTACAAAGCTGACCAGCTAAATAACCACATTGGCACCTCTGCCCCTACTTCATCACAATATCCATCCTTAACTATAATTAGAGAACTACAGGAAAACTGAAGTAAATATTTTTAGCCCTGTAAAGGCTTTTCAGTCAGATCAACCTGTAAATGTCATAGCTAAGCATAGAAAAGCAATAAATCAGAGCTTTCCCTACCATCATCACATACGGCTTCATTTCCCAAGCATGGATGTTGGTGTTATCAATAATAACCGGGCTTTTCCCATTCTTCATTGCTTTGCGTGCTGCAATGTAACACATGAAGTAAAGCTAAAATACATTAAATAACAGAGCCAGGCCTTACTAGCCCCTCAGTGTCCTTTCTTTGCCCACTGCTGCCACACTTGGTTCCCCACCAGACCTGGGTTTGCAGCTACCACTCAAATGGGAGCCGAGGCCAGTGCCAGCAGCTCTCCTGGAAGAGGTGGTGCAGCCTCTGGCTGATCTGAAGCTCTTACAGAACATACTTACAACAGCCAAAAATTACTGTCATTTGCAGGAGATCCCTGTTACATCATCTCAAAGTATGAGATCTCATCGCCATCCCTACAAATTCCTTCAGAGCACAGCCACAAAAGCATGGTACATTGAGTAAAGACCTGGGTTGTTTAATTCTCAAACTTAAACTCAGCCTGCAAGTTTTCTTCCTGTCTATCATTACATTCCCACCCCCTTCCAGGTCAGGACACCTAAAAAGTCAGAGGAGAAGGCTGCAGTGTCTATGCTGCAGAGAGCAGCTGCTGGGCTGGTATCTGAAGGGCATCAAGATTCAGCAGTGCCTCCTCTAAAATAACATTAATCAAACTCCAAAATGTTTTCATTTACAAATTTCCCTTTTATAAGTCACAAGAAATCAAATCAGAAGTGTTAAATGTATTTTTTAGCCAATGCCCCATGAACTGCAGTGTATGACACCACCTCGAGGTATTTTATTCCGGGGGCTAAGTTTAAAGACAGCCTGAAATGCAAAACTATTTTGCACAGCCCCTGGATTGAGTTCAGTTACCTCTTTTCTGGTTCCACTTGTGTGCATCCTCTAGGAAGTCAGGCTCAAATATGTAGACACCATTTTCAACAAAGAAGTCATCAGTACTAAGGACTACAGCACCGGGGTTGTCACGTTTCAGCTGTCTGCAAGGAAAAAAAAAAAGATGAAAGAAGGATTAGTACCTGGTAACACCCTTTAACAGAGACCATTAAATCGTGAGCTATTTGAGTGCTCTGCAAATACACACAGTGCTTCATTTGAAAAATCCCAATTTAAAGGATCTTGAAGTACTACAATCAGTAGATGGACACGTAGCAAGAAAGGAATGGAGCTTGAAGGTGTGGCCTTGATTTAATTCAGCAGAGAAATCTACACTGGACTACCAAAATCTGAGTCTTTAATCTTATTAATATATTTAGCTCTCCTTCTGAGTTATTTGAGAAAGCAGGACTGTAAAGAGGAGAAAATAAAAACAAAACAACAAACAAACAAAAAACCCAGTAGCCCAAACCTGCTTGTCCAGGCATGGAAGTTAGTGTCAGAAGACAATCTGACAATGGGAATTTTGCTACAGAGATTTCTGAAGATAACCAGGAGGAAGGAATTGTTATTTAGTAAAGATGGTCCAGAGAACCATGAGTTTGGTTTGAGGGGTTTTTTTTGGCTGTAAAGCAGGTAGCACTTATTTAGAATTTTAATTTGCAAACAAGTATCTGAATGATAAGTCAATATTTTTTGTTAATTTATATAATTCTATGGTTCCTATCACTTGTCCCTGTTCCACTTAAACCTCCTCTTGTAGAGTTGAGTAATTTTTATATCTTCAGCTTCTAAACAAATTTTATAAACAAATCTGAGTTTCTAAAAAATATTTAATAGAAAAATTTGCAGATCCACAAAGCAGACTGCTGTGGTGAGTGGGACTGGGCAATCCCACTTCCCTTCACACGGGTGTGTGTCCCCCAGCAGTGCTCCTGCAGGCCAGGGATGCCATGGGGAGAAAATGTGTGTCCTGCTGGACACTGACCAGCTGCCTCACAGGCAGCCACTGGCTCTTGAAGCTGGAAGTGCTGCCTTGTATGGAGGTTCAAATATGAGCATCCCTCTGCCAGTCCTTAGAGACCACAAAAAAAAACCCCAAAACAACAACAACAACAACAAACCAAACAAAAGCCACCAACCCTTAAAGTATGATTGTGTTCCCAGTTGTGTACAATCCGAATTTTTTTGTGTCCATACACAGAATTGCCCTTTTTTTTTTTTCAATCAGAGAAGAGTTAGGGGAGGAGAGACTCTCTGCAAGAAGTCAGGGAGGGCCCATGGCATCACCCCTCTATTTCCTGTCTCCCTAAGGCCTGGAATGTCTTGGGAGAAGAAAGAAAGGTCAGTCAAGAACCCCTGTGTCTCTCATGAATGCTGCTGCCCTGCTGTCTCACACCACACATGGTCTCCAGCCCCTGTGACTCATTTCAGCTTTCCTAATAAAACACTTCTCCCTCCATCCCCACAAGTTGCAAAATAACCATTTCTCAGTGTCTTATCTACATGGGCAAGAGCAAGGGAAAAGGTGTCTCCAGGTTATCAGCAGCAGAACAGGCACACAGGCAGAAAAACCTTAATTCTGTCACCCAGCTCTGTTCCAACCATTCACTTACCAGTTGTAGCCTAATGTGCCTGCAAGCAGCAGCTCTTCACTAGGACTGCAGGGTGCATTTAGCTGAATAAAGTTCAGCTTCTGACTTTGCTCTGTCTCCACAGTAACTTCTACCATCTGCTGATTAATTAATATTATTTTGTGGTGGGGTCCACCCCAGCCAGCAGTGACTCAATGCTGATGGAGCCAGGACTGGGCCGTACCCCCTGTAATGCATCATTCCAGCACCTACCTGTCCTTGTCTTCTAGCCCCAAAGGGATTTTTATTCACAAAATTACTGCTGGGCAAACTGATTTAAGAAAAATCATGTTTTAAACTGTTGGCAAACAATAAAATTCTGTTGCTTTAATTTTGGCCTCAGGCAAAAAATTCTTATTATGAAAAGCAACGCAATACATAATGCTTATCTGGTTACTGGTGTGGATAACCTGATATATTCAGGTCTCCCTATGATTCAGCACCTCACCTTTCCCACTGCTTTACTCATTGCAATTTCTTCTCTAAAAAATTTACTGCTAAAATATGTGTTTTCCCTTTAGCTACTAATAGGCACCTAAAATGTCCACATTAATAAAAGATCTCAAGACTAATTTCTTTTCTTGCTCAGTATTTCTTTTTAAAATATTCTTAACCAGTGCAAATTTTAAAATCCATTTTCTTAGCACATACCTTACTGAATTTTCAGCCCTGAGAGCTTTGATATTAATCCTTAAGCAATCTAAACTGTAGGTGAATATCTGTAAGCTCAGTCTGTGGCCCTCACATCAATAATTAAAGTAGATTAAACTTGTGTTTCAAAGGAGGAGAAATATGGGACAAAATGGGCTGAGAGCTATGAATTACTGTAACATTTGCTATATTCATACCAAATGATCTCCTGCTAACAGCAGCATAAGAAAACATGAAAGGAAAAAGATAGTTTACCTTCTGTTTATTTTGCTGGTTTTAACTTTCAGCTTTCCAAAACAACCAAACTGCTGCTGAAGTTGACAGCTGTTTTCTGTAATCCCTTCCATATTGCCCACAAAGCTGACAAAATTCCTGTTTCTTCTCTCCCTTATCATTCCAGAGGGCACCAAGAACCCTTTCATGTGTTCCTTACTAAATGAGCCTTCCACAATCTTCACAGGACCTCAGGTTAGTTTAGAAGAAAGACCCTTCATGAGCACATCATGCTCTTAATCACTGGAAGCAATTAAAATGCCTGTATTTTACAAAAATACAAACCAGCTATGCAAAATGGGAGGGCTTGTGACCATGGTTATTTATTAATAAATCTTGAACTGCCCTGTAAAAAGAAAATTACCCACTGCTGATAGATAAGCACACTTACACAGTAAGTGTAAAGCTTACTAAGGAGGAAAAGAAAAATGCAATCTCTTTGCAAGACCAAAGGACACATAGGAGCTATTTTTGCATTTTTTAAAGAAGCCACTTAACTGGAAGCACTGCATTGTGACAGGCAGCATCTGTGAAAGGTTCAGTATTAATTTGCTTTGGACACATAATTGCACAGTACTACATGTCTTTATCTTGCAGTGGATATGGTACCTCCTTCACCTTGTAGAGGGGTGAGGAGAAAAAGGTTTAAGGTTTATTTTAAGCAGAGGAAACATCCCTCATTCTCTTCTTACTTTCTTACCCTCTGTAGTTTCTGAAACAGCAGCAAACCTTTCTTTAGCAAAGGGTAGAGCATAATGCATTTGGTATCCATAGGTTTTCATACTTTTCTATCAGAAAACTTGAAAATAAATTAATTTCTGATAGCAGATTGGAATAAACATTTTCAGTGCCCAGAAGGCCACACAGAATGGAATATCAGAGACCAGAACATGTACATACTGGCACCATATGCAACCACTTCCTCTGGCCATTCTTCCAAAGGTTAAGTGTCCTGTGGCATTTCAAAGGTGTCTAAAAGCCTTTTGTTCCAGCAGGAGAGCAGGACTGTGAGATCTGGAGCACGTGCCCAGTGATTGCCACTGCCTATTGCTGAGCAGCTCCTGCTGCCCCAAGGGCTTTGCCTGGCCAAGCTGCCAGGTGCTGCTGGCAGAGAGCAGCCCTGCCCTTGTGTCTCACCCCCGGGGGGTCCAACCACGGCTCTGTTTCCTAAAGCATCAGGCTCGTGTCCTATTTGATGAAGGCACTCAGGAGACTCACCTGAAGTGGTTTCATGCAAAGGTAAATGTTTACAGTGCAATGCTGCATGGAGGCAGGAGCTGCAGAGCTGAAGTCCAGGAACCCGTCACAGCTGCAGTGCTGCAGCAGGGTCGGGTGCTGGGAACGCTGGCCCAGGACTGGAGGTGCTGGGATAAACAGGGCAACAGCAGCAGAGAGGACTGGAGAAGACATAGATTGTGCCAAGCAGTGATGCCTCAGTGCCAGTGCACTTTTCCCCTCCTGTTCTGAAAGATTACTCGCTCTGTGCTTCACAAGGGAGTACAAGAACAAGCTCATTTTGAGCAATAAATCAACAGCTGTGGCTGAAAAGTTACAAGTCTGATCATGCCCAGCCTATAGAGCTTGAGTTAAACTGTTGGATAAAGGGTTATGTGTAAGTTGAGTCGTGCAGCACAGCAATGTGCTGCTGAAGAGCTGGAAAACAGTGCAATGCACAGTTTGCTGGGAAAGCAGGTATGAGCCTGCATGGCTCACTTAAATTCTGGAGGCATTTTCAGAAGTATAGCTGCCACTGCACCTCAGATAACCTTTTTCTTAGCAGTTGCCTTTGTGTGATGACAAACCTGCGCTGTGAAGTCAAGGACAATGTGCTCAGGCGGAGCATGTCCAGTGCCCCTGAAGGAGGCTGATGGAGATGTGAGTCCCAGCTGCCCCTTCACACTTCCGTGACATTTGGTGAATGTTAAAGGCAGGTAGCTGGGGCCACCTAAAATATGTGGCTCAGGGAAGCTCATCCCTAACGGTAAAGCTGCTGGGAAGGTGTGAAGCTTGGTGGTGAGCAGACCAACTCCTCATCCTGGCTTGACTACTCAATATATCACACGTGGGTCCTTCACTGTCTTTACCAGAAACCAGACCTGAACTGGTCCATGCCAGTGTAGGACTGCTCTGAGCTGAGAGCAACCAGGATGAGGAAACAATTTTAACAGAAGTGCCATAACTAAAGCTTACAAAGCTGTATCCAAACTCTGCTGAGTGACATTGAAAGGTCAGGGAAACAAGCCATGGATCCAAGGTTGTTCCTAGGATAGTGTGATGAATAAAAAAGGGGCCTTTTGACTGGAGTTATCACTGGGTTGCTGTATCACCAGTGGTAACATCCATGGTTTGTGACTCATGAGCACTCTGAAGATGTAGAGTTTGTGACAGAAACACAAAAATACTGGCTGATCTGCAGAAAGAATTAATGTAGATATGTGTCAAAGTACCAGAAGAAAGAACAGAGCAAAGGCTAAAACAATGGTACCCACTGACAGCCAAGATCATTAACAGCAATAAAACTGGGATGGGTCCTGTTTACAGCCCCCAAGGCCAGCACTCAGCTGAGGCCCAGCACTGGTGACCTGCCACAGGAAAACCCGTGCTCTGAGAGCAGGAGGATGGCCAGCAGGTCACACCAGCCTCTCCACACCTGCTTCCTTCCCCTTGTTCCTAGAGGGGCAGAGGACGAAGACACCCAGTATGGGAAAATGAATATAATGGGGAAAAAACCCACCTAAGATTCACAAAGCACCAAGTAAGTAGAATTCACAGGCAAAAAAAATGGCATTATAGGAGCTGTTGGCTGGAGATGGCACAGCAGACCTGGCCAAAACCTACCCTGTCACCACCAACTGAGAGCAACCCAGCAGAGAAAGTGAGGATGGAACAGCTTACGGTCCTTGTCTGCTCTGATTTTGGGCAGACCACCTGTGCATATTCATCTTGATGCTTACAAGTATTAAGTTGTGATATTGTGAGTGAATAAAATCTGAGAAAATAAACTTGAATTTTTTTAATGAGTTTACAGAGTGCTTTTGCAAATAAACAACCACCTTCCTCCTCCAGTGGGATCTTGCACTGAGATCTGTTGCATTTTTTTGCAAACTTTCCCTTGTGCAGCACATAACATTTACCAATACCAAAAGCTACGTGGTGTGAGAACAGCAAAAGAATTCTCTTAGTACAGTCCCTCACAAGCTGGACAGGGTTAAGGAGAGGTACTAAATGCTGCCTTTTGATCTGTGTGTGGCTGAACAGCTAAACATAAAGATGTGATTAAGAGGGGATAGAAACAGTAACATACTCAAACCTCCATCTCACAGAGGACTACTACAACAATATTTACAACTGATTTTCTAAATATGTCATTAACAATTAACCTTGTGTTTTGACCTAAAAAGTGCAGGTAAGTAGTTACTCGCACTGCCTGAGAATATGCCCCCAAACCTTTATGGTCTTGCTATGCTATGAGAAGACCCAAATCCCCCTGAAGGAGCAGGCCCACACTTACATGGCCTCTTACGGGAGAGGTGTGTTTTTTGGGTGTGAGCAAAACACATTTGGCAATTCATAAAAGAACTTTGTTTGCCAAAGTGCAGTGAGGCAGAAGTCCCAGTGGGACAGGGAAGTGTTATACTGAGAAGAGGAAACTGTGGATGGACCCAGTGTGTCACACAGCTTCGTGCTGCCACCTCTCACAGCAGAGCCCTTCCTGCGACAGCCCACGATCCCAGCACGGGTTCCTCAGCCCAGCAGAGTAACAAGACAAGGAACGTTCCTCTTTTCATAGAGAGTGGGTGGCACTGGGAGCTCTGTGATACCAGACTGTGAGATTCTGTGATACCAAACTACAGCCCCCATGGTCACACCAACTGCAGTGCTGCTTCCCAGCACGACCCACTGTGTTTTTCCACCTATTTACAATCAGCCTTTGAGATGCTGGAGCATGGAGTGGTCTCCCCTACTCTTTTTAAACAGTGCTAAAGCTCTGACCAGGACTGCAGGACAAAAACAGAAGTCAGAGTTGCCAATTTTCAGCCAGAGAGAGGAAGTTTGTTACCATGTTCGTGATTAAACACGAAGAAAACCCCAAATCAACAAAAAAACCCAACCCAACCCAACCAAACCAATCAACCAAAAAAATAAAATTTAAAAAAGAAAAAGGAAAGCCACCACCAATCCGGCGCCTTTGAGAAAAGGAAAAAGTACCGCCCTGGTCTGGGTGATCAGTCCATCTCACCAGAAGCATCGCTGCAGGCATCGCTCGCTCGGAACAGGAGTTCACACAGTCCCACGGGCAGGACACCAAGACACGGCCACAGGTGACGAGGACAGCGCAGCCTGGAGCGGGCCTGGAGCCGGGGGACTCCGGGCGGCTGCGACCAGCCAAGGCTCCTCGGGGCACCCGCTCCCCCCGACCCCAGCCCTGCCCTGCCGCGGCGGGTCTGCAGCGAGTGCCGGGCGGGCGCATCGGCTCCCGAAGCACTGCCCCGCCGGCCCCCGGCCGCTCCTCCTGCCCCGGGCTCCGGGACACGCTTACCTGGCCAGGGTGCTCTTGCCGGCGCCCGGCAGCCCCCGCAGCAGCACCAGCCTCCCGCCGCCGCCGCCCCGCGGGGGCCCCAGGCTCAGCCCCCCCAGGGCCTGCANCGCGACCCCGGCCCCGCGCCCCTCGGCCCCCGCGGGCGGGGCCGGGCGGGAGCGCTCGTCCCTCCATGTCCCGAGCGGCCGAGACTTTGCCCCGCGAAATCGAAAGCGGCCGGCAGCAGAGACACGGGCAGGGACGGGCGTCTGCGGCTCCACCGCCAAAGCGCTCAGCTACGGCACTCGCTGCAGACCCGGAACTTTGGCCCGAGATACCACCTCCAGTTCTTTAAAGTCGGGATTATTCCCCAGATTCTCAAAGGCAGGAAAACACAAGGCAGCGCTGACAGCGTTCCAGTCCCAGGTGCTGCCTCTCTGTATTGCGAACTACAGGGCACGGCCGAAAGGGAATGAATCATAAAAGCCCGAAAGAGAAGTGGGGCTGGTTACAGGACACCAGGTATGCACGGAGACTTCTTCGCTGCCCGTCCCTTTCCTAGCAACGAGCTGCTGGAGTCTTCAACCACAGAAGCGACAAGGATGCCAAGGGGATGTAGCTAAAGAACTGCCCAGCACTGAACAAATGATCCCGTGCATCACGCTCACTACATCACCCTAATTATTTTCTTTTTCGAACATACTATCATAAGAGAAAGTAAAGTTTTAAAAATTTCTCTCCTTTAAAGAAAACCTGATTTCCATTAACTTGCTCACCAAAGAAGCCAAAGAAATTACAGTTTGCAATAAAACCAAAAATAGTTGGAGTGGTATCACGCTCTCCCTTCTCAGAGTTGGAGTGGTATCACGCTCTCCCTTCTCAGAGCTACACACAGCATCCTGCCCAGCTTGGTTAGGACCAGCTCCAGGTATGCCCCAAGCACACACCTCAGTGCTGGAGGTTTAGGTTCTGAGATTCCAAATAGTGCTAAAGAGAATGTTCACACACAGGGAGAAAGCTTCGCTCCCCAGGGCCATGGCACACCAACACTAACTGAAGCAAGTGGGGAAAATGCGTCAGGAAAGAAGAGACAGAAAATTTAAAATTCATAGATAGGGGGTTAAAGTAAACTTAAACTGGCAACACTCTACTAAGAGATGAAACATGATTTGCCCATACAAGAGTACTGTGAGATTTTGAAAACTATTTTTATTTCAAGCATTCTGGAAGGCCAGGATTCAGTAACAGAAAAGAGAGGCATTCAGATTTCTCACTCAATAAATAGAAGTAGGAAGACAGTATTAATCCTTGAGTGACATTTTCCTGAAATCAAACTAACTTGTCTGCTGCCACTAGCACAACACAGAAGTCTGAAGCTGTGGTTATGGGGGGTATGAGCTCCTTTCCTCCTCCCCTTTACATTTTGTGTAATGTTCTCCTGGTAGGAGAGCAGGACATTTCCAGCCAAGGAAGACACACACATGTCCATGGGAGATGCATTCAGACAGTGCAGCCAGAAAATTTTGCCAGTGGCACTGGCGAAATATTCTAAATATTAATTTAGAAATACATACATTGTTAACTGCTTTCATGTAGATGCAGTATTTAAGTAGAAAGTGGAGACACATCGGCAAATTTGACCATGGTGGAGCTTCAGCACGAGTTCAGTCAACTCCTGGCTCTTCAGCTGATGTATAAACAAATGTACAGAAAGGTGAGGAAGAGGAGATCAAACAATAAATGGAGAAATATTCTGGATCTGCAAGCTGCACAAGTGGGAAATATTATTTCTGACAAGTAGACACAACCAAGTTTCCTGCTTCTCCTTGATCTTTTCTCACACTTTTATTGTTAAATGAGGTGACAGCTGTCACTCCCTCTCCCTACAAGGAAGTGTCCAGCCTTATGCATGCCTCATAATTGATAGAGGTTGCTCCTTATAATTAATTATGATTTGTTTATCTCTACATACATAAATATTTCCAACACCACTAACAGAAACATCAAATCACTGGTTACCAGTGCTAGCTATACATCTTCTCAGTCTACCACAAACCATACACACCCTTCCTTCAGCAGGTTTGAATCAGTTCCATAGTGAAATGTTCTTTTTTTCTGTAGTCCCAGTTTCCCAAATGAGTCCAGCTGAGGGGAAGCATAAAGCCTGGTTTCAGAAGAAAAGAAGGGAAGTTGTACACCCCTGGATAAGTGAATGGGAACGACAGATGAAGATGTTTATCATCTGAGGTTGTAAAGGGACTGGGTGCAATTATGACTGAGAGTGAAGGCAGAATGAGGCTAAGACATGTAACAAGCACCATTCCCTGCAGGTGAGCATCACTGCCTGCTTCTGTGGCAATATCCTGGATCCAGATGCAAGTGAATGAAATACCACAGCCTGAAGCTCACACCCCATAGTGACAGATGCCTCTGGTCTCCACTCTCAATCTCTTTATACCACACTTGAGGACATACAGACAAAGTGTAAATCCCAAATGGCTTCAGAAAATGACCTTTTGTCCTACACAAAGTTATCTCAATTTTGATCATTATTACGTGGTCAGAGAGGTTGATACTGGGGGGCAGTGTTGGGAGGAGGTGGCCAAAGATGTATACCAAAAACTCTACTGTGGCTTCTTTCTTCCAGGTCATCTCTCACATTTAAAATCCTTGGTGGCCAACTGAAGTCCTTCCATCGAGGAATTAAAGCGAGAAGTTTCTGAAATGAAAAAAAAGAAGAGGATCTGCTGAAGTTCCACCACAGCACAGGCAGCAAAAAGACTTAACAGATAATCCAGCCCTCAGACTGAGAAGAGTCTGTCCAATGATTTTAAAGTTTCTAATAGTTAGCTGTTAGTTATTTCTTTAAAGAGTTAAAAAGAATGGAGAGGAAGTAGACAATGGAAAGCAAAGGAAAAATACAAGAATGCAAGGAGAGTGGAAAAGGAAGATAACTTGGATGTCAAAACTAGAGGCAACAAGGACCTTACCACCTCAAAGCTGAAAAATAAGATGAGTAACACAGTGGATTTTTTTTTTATCTCTACACGTCACAAACCCTATATAATGAACAGCTGTTCAACCAACACAACCACAGTACAGTTACATCTCAATTTTTTTGTTACAATGTGAATTGCTTCCCCTGTTATGTGCATTCAGGACCTCACAGGCTTTCATGTTACAGAGTTAGTGTGAGGCACCCGCACAACCCAATTGTTGCTCTTTCCCCGAGAGCTCCAGAAACACAGCTGTGGGCAGCACTTATTCCCTCAGGTAATTTGACTCTCTGCTTGAATGATTTTTTGAGCCCAGGTTTTCCTGGTAAGCAGGAAATCTGCTTACCTTCCTGTAAAAGGCAGGTGAGGTTTTCTGGTCACAATTATGTGAAATTTATCATGCTTCATTTTGTTTAATATTAGTGGTTAAATGTCAAAGGACAGGTAAATTTTTTCACTATTATCTGTGTATCAAAGTAGCAACTGGAAGAGGTTTGACCATGGCACGATATTTTCTATGGCAATACTGGAAGACTGCTTTAGTCTGCTTTGTATCCTTCAGATTAATTTTTTTTTTCATTTTAGCCAAAAACCAGTCCTGCCTGTCCCAGCTATACGCTCCTGCTTTTTTGCCCATGTCCTGCTGATCTCATGGGCTCTAGGACAATTTGTTTCAGACCAAAAACTTTTTGGATGTCTTCATGCATTAGATGTTACAGCTGAACTGCCTCACTCAGAAGCATCACAGCCATCAAAGGGAAGTTCTGGGAATAGCACAGTCAGGGAAAGGAAGAGCGATAACACGGGTTATCAAGAGATTTGTCCCATCAAAACCACACCCTTCAGGGCTGTTGTGGAAGAAGTATTCCTGCAGGGAGTTACTGACTGCTGTACTTCAAAAAGAAACATGTCAGCTTCTGCCTTGCAGTAGTCCTGCAGAAAAATGCTTAAACAGACACATTTGTATTGCACTGGCATCTGTGAGTCCTGGTCTGAGGAGAACTTCTAGGCACTAAAATAATGCTGCTTTCACTGGTCTCGACATTTCTCAAACTGGGAACTCTTGCTTAATCTCCAGAACAAATACTGATGTGCTGCCAATGCTGCAATAAGGAGCTCTCACAAAAGCTTGAGATTAACCCTGTGTTTTCACAGAGGAACACTGTTCACTCTCACATTGGAATACAAACACCCTTGCACAACATGAATACAGAAGCATGTTCATCTGGCTAACAGATTAAGTTGCACTTGGCCAGTAATGCTCAGTTTGCTTTCCAATCTAAAGGGACCAAAATGATCATATTAGCTCTCCCTTGATTTCCTATGATTTTAAAATCTTTTTGGTAGGAATGTCTCAATTTTCCTAGTTTTTTATTTCCCCCCTGACATTTGAAGGAAGGAAATCCATTTCAACATTTACAGTTGTTCACTTGAGCAGTTTCACAACCACTCTGGAACATCACTCTTGGCAAGTCTGCTTTAATCAGGAACCAGAGGGGAATTATTTTGTGGTGAGGTAAGACAACCTTATCCCTCAAAGCCAGGGGCACCATCGATCAGAAAAACTCACCTGTCTTTTACAATGCCTGCATGCATTGGGGAAGCACTGGAATACTCACATGGGGTCTCCATTACCATTTATCCTGTGCCTGACAGTGAGCATGAGCCAACTGAAAACCCTAAGACATGCTTCTTCCTTTCCACATACTTTTCTTGATTTAATTATTCTAACATCCTACGTTTGTAAAAGCTTAAAAAAGTCCTCCACCTGAAGGTTTGGTTGCAGAATACATGGCCCCTGATATCAGAGCTGACTGCTGCCCAGACAGGACACCCTGCACGTCCTCTCCTCGTATCTGCACCAGCACGACCTCATCTGTTCCCTTGCCCCAGCCTTGGCACTGAGCACTTACAGTAGCTTATCTAAATGCCTCAGTCCAGCAGGAAAGTATTGATTTGTTTGCTGTGGGGTTACTGAATTAAATGATAGCCTTCGTGTCAGCCAGCAAGTGCTGCAGCTGCTATCTGGAGCAAGGCTGGGAGGAAGGGCACTTCACACTTGGGGCAGCAGTTACCCATTGCGTCAGCCTGGTCTGAGATGGCAGATCCCAACTCCGGAGCAGCCTAAACCCCTCTGACCTCTGGTGTCTCATCCTCTCCCTCCAACAGCCTTCAGGACTTTTTCTGACTCATTTCAGATGCTGAACTAAAACAAAGCAAAACAAAAACCCCCAACACAAACTCCAGCTGTATCTCCCCATTCCAGCATAGATCTCAATGGCCAAGCCCTGCAGAGACAGTGCAAGGCCTTTTTATAAGCTGAACACTGATGGGGAGTCTTCTTTTGTGGCTAAGTCTGCATTGCTCTCATTCTATATTCCATAGAACTAACACAAGCTGACACAGTAGAGCACTAGACTGCAAGACAACATAACAAACTGGAGTTTCCTGGCAGCAGACAGTGGCTGAGTCACAAACACAGGGCTCTGGGTCATTTCTGCTGCGCTCATGACAAGCAGGAGAGGAAGACTGAAATGATTTTGGGAATAGCAGAGCAGACAGACAAAGGGAGTAAATCTAATGAGAAAAAACCAGATTGTTGAATTCAGCAACCAGATAAAGGTACAGACAAAATGGCAGGATAATCTGCTAGCATGTGTCTTTCCTTTCTTGAAGCACAAAAGGAAAAAATTTCATATTTCACCATTTTCTCCCAAGAAGATAACAAAGCTCTTCATATCTGTTTCTTTAGCATATAAATATTTAATCAATAACCTGCACATTTCTGGATAATAGCTTAGGACACAAACCCACAGAGACATCCAGTCAGGACCATAAGCCAAAAATCCTGCCTCTAGAGTGTTTGTATTGCAATATTATAAATAAGTAGCTTCTAAAAATTGGTCGCAGGTATAGGTCTAAGTATTTTGTGAAAATATTTTTTATTTGCTTACCCAATATTATAGTATTTAATTATTTAAGAGGAAAATACTGCTACCGGATGTTCTTGATGTTATTAATGATCTGTGCTGAGAGCACCCTGCAAGATCAGTGGGCTCTGTGGGCCACGTGGTTCACAGAAATCTCTCTCATCTTCCTACATTGGTAGCTGGTACCAGCTAATCAGCCTGCAATGTCATTTTTGCCATCAATGACATATAATCAAATCAAACCCCATTTAAGAGGTTTCAATTCCAACCCAAACTATTCAACTACTTCCCCTGTGACATGAACATCCACTGTGAAAAATTCCGTGTTTATAACAGCTCCAACACAGCACACACCCACCTCCTCGACTCCTGTTCCAGCCATCGACTGGAGGCATGGTCAGGTCAGGCACAGGGTACCAGGTGACAAAGACCCCTGACCAAACCCCATGTGGATGATATTCCAGCAGTCCTGAGATGTCTGGATGGGAACAATTTAAGCCTCAGGATATGGAATCTTTTTATGGCTCAGTTTGCTCATGGTGCAAGTTATTCTCTTTTTAAGTACCTCAGTTTATTTGTTTAAAAAATACTGATTAATCCATTTTCCATTTTGGAAAGAACAACTAACAGCAAATGATAGAGAAGTTAAGCTAGCATTTTCCTGCTGGAACCCATAATCCTTTTTATCTCAATCTTCACAGACTATCTCTCATAAACAAACCAAAGAAACTTTGCCAAGTTACCAAAGGGTTCAAAAATTCATGAGACAAGCAAGAACACGATAGCACATTTTGTGACACTAAATGAAAACATTAATGAAAATGTAACACTTCAATATATGGAGCCTTATTGTGACCTCTTGCTACTGTTTCTCCACTGAAAAGCAGAACTGCCACTTCTCCATAATTTGGTGAAATACTGTTTTATTATTCATAGAGTTCTTTTCATAATTAGACCCTTAATGGAGCCAGCATTACTCTCCATGCTGAAAAGACAAGGAAAGTAGGACTGTGATGACTCACAACAGATTGCCACAGCAACCAAAATGGAAATAAATTCCACCTCTTAGGCATCCTACCCTGCTGCTTTCACTTCACCACAGATGTTTTAGATTTCAGAGGAAAAAATAAAATCATATGGCTTTAATAACAAAATACTGCCTTCTCTCTTCCCCATTCAGGCTTGAAAGAAGCAAAATCTGAACAACCCTCAACCCTAACTCAATTAAAACCCAAGCAAATTGGAGGATACTAAATGCATCTCGAAAATTATAACAAACAATATTCTTTAGCTATTTGGTCAAATATAATAAAAAAGATATTTGGTTAAATATAATAAAGGAGTAAAATATTCACAAGGTGACTGACTACCTGTTTGTTCATGCAGAATTTAAGACAGCCACTCATGGCTGATGAAATGCAGCATCCAGACAGCCAGTGCAGGTTATGATGTTCTCCTCTATCACATCTTGACATAGCTCCATGTCTGATAGTGTTTCAGAAGAGTCTTGATTCTCTTGGGGATTTTTATTTAGATCTTCAAAATTAATAACATCATCTGAAAAATAAATTACAAACTGCAGCCAAAACCATCTGAAATTACCTTACATAGTCTGTCATTTCTGTTGTGTCAGGATAGAGTATTTCTAGAACAAGCTTTTATTATACCAGAATCCTCTTGATTTTTGCCTCCTAAATGGCCTATAAAATAAATGAAATCTTTCTGTTTTGTCTCTCATAGGAGGTGGGGAGTGAGAGACAACACCCATGCATGTGTGTGTGTCTATTCCCACTCTTACACTGTCTCTCCAAAAGCAGCCTTTCTTCTAAAATAGAGAAACCTCTCTCCTATTTTAGACAGCAAATTCTACCAGCTTTCAGGGAACGACTGTTGTGTATATTTAAACTTGTTACAGAACCTGTGAAATTGCAGTGCATTAATATAGGAATCACAGAAAAAGACAATGAGCAACCTTATCCCATAACTTCCACACTGCAGGAATTAATGCATGCAGAAGCCCAGAGCTTCACATGACCCCTGATATCTCTTACTGCCCAGGTGTGTGACCTCAAGTGCTGTTTGACAGCAGCTGAACATGAGCCAGCTGTGCCCAGGTGGCCAAGAAGGGCAATGGCATCGTGGCCTGTATCAGCAGTAGTGTGGCCAGCAGGACCAGGGCAGTGATTGTCTGCCTGTACTCAGCACTGGTGAGGCCACCCTAAAGTTCTGGGTTCAGTTTTGGGCCCTTCACTCTAAAAAGACTCTGGGGTGCTGGAGCGTGTCCAGAGAAAGGCAATGGAGCTGGGGAAGGGTCTAGAGCACAAGTCTGATGAGGAGAAGCTGAGGGAGCTGGGGGGGTTTATCCTGGAGAAAAGAAGACTTAAGGGGAACCTCACTGCTCTCTACAACTGCCTGAAAGGAGGATGTAGCCAGGTGGGGATTGGTCTCTTTTCCCAGGCAACAAATGACAGGACAAGAGGAAATGGCCTCAAGCTGCACTGGGGAGGTTTACATTGGATATTAGGAAAAATTTCTTCACCGAAAGGGTGGCTGGGCATTGCAACAGGGTGCCCAGGAAGTAGTGAAATCATCATCTCCCAAAGTGTTCAAAAAAAGCTGGCAGATGTGGCACTGAGGGACAGACTTGGGCAGTGCTGGGTTAATGGTTGGGTTAATGATCTTATAGGTCTTTTCCAACCTAAATAATTCCATGGTTCTATTATTATGCTGACAACTTTTAGTGATAATGGAGTTTAATTAACTTGAAGATACTCAACCTTTCAGGGAAATAAAGTCTCAAGAAAGACTATCATGCTGAATACCATTTTGACCTAGAATGGATAAACTTGAGCTACTTACTGGAATATTTCAATGTAGGAAACTTTATAAGGCAATTTTAGCACTTAGATGAGGAAAAATGAAGTGATGACAGCAACCATAGCTCTGTGGACCAAGGACATGATCAATGGCAGCATAAATTCATTTATCACATCATCGTGCTTTTGCACAAAGAGGAGTGTTACCACTAATTGGTAACGAAAAACCCTTTGATAAGAAGAATTTTATACAGTTTTTCTATCACAGGATAGACTTACCAGTCAAGCCATCTTCATTCTGCAATCCGTTTGGTTTCTGTTTTTCCTAAAATAGATAACAATAGTCCAGCAAAAAAAAAAAGTATGTGACAAGAGACGTTATTTTGGGCGAGAACAAAGTCCATGCTCTATTTTATAATAACTAGTTCATTGTAATCAGGATTTTCCTGATTTCCACCAGACAAGGAAAAAAGTAATTTGTAAGTTAACACTTTCCAGCTAGACAAAGAGAATTAATTTGCCCAGAGTCACACAGAATAACTTCTCTGCTGCAGCACTAGCAGAGGTGATGGAGGATGATGAGATCTGCTCAGATGATGAGAGAAAACTATAAGACAAAAAACATCTGAATGATGGTAGCTTGTACTTAATGAACATAGGTCAAGTCAAGACACAGGTATCAAAGTTTTTTCACCTTTTTTTAACAAGCAGTTGCACACACTTCTGAAGTTGATCTTTTAAAACCTGAATCCTACCATGTCAATGAGCTGGTTTTAGAAATACTCAGAGAAGGACAAAAAAAATCTGTCTCCTCATTGTGGATATTAAAGCAAATTTACTAACAAAGAACTGAAGAATTCCCCTTTGCACCTGAAATATCGGAAAGCCTTCCAAAATCCCCTAAAATTCATACCTCCACAGAGGTCTTCCACAGTAAATAGATCATCTTTGAAACTTTCCAGTCAAGGGGAACTAT